>JAOYMZ010023137.1:0-17947 GCA_025802335.1 Pinguicula primuliflora | reverse complement strand
CACATAAAAAATTCATAATGATGTATGACTCGAGAGACAATTCATGTAAATGGTTCGAATCTCCGAACCTTGCTATTTCTGGAATGGATATGTGCATCGAAAGTCTAGTGAAACTTTTTAAATTAAATGACATGATATTAATCGTGTCAGTATCACTTGGGAATTATTTTTATTTTTAGAATAGTAGTTATAACCGATGATTGGGGATGTACCCGTCAAGGCCATCCCCAATTAAGTGCAATTCTGGATAATCCCTTGAGTTTGCTCGCCATCTTCTTGAACTTGAAGAATATCACAGACAAGAGCAATTTTGGTTAATCATTAGTTTGAATAGATCGTGGAATAGTAAAGCCAAGCACCTTTCCTCCGACTTTTCAGAACAGTCATCTTGTCCATCTTTCAACTATAACATGGATAATAAATGTGATACTTAGTGCCACATCAACAGAGCAATGGTTAAATATACAATCTTATTTATTTTTTAAATAATTAAGTTGGTGAAATACTCTAACTCCTCCTCAGTATCTGAGAGTTTACACTCCGTTTAAATATACAATCTAATTTATAATGGATGTTTTATTAGACCATTATCATAATATAAAAGAAAATTCTAACTATACAAATGAATACAATTATTTCATAAATTCACCATGGAATTTCATGTAACAAAAAATGGGATTAAATGAATTGAACATATTCAATATGAATAAGGTTACGACCCGGCAGCCTCTGTTTAAAGGATGCTTCCTTACAAGGAAGAAACATCACTTCATCTCTATTTGGTCGAATTTTTTATAGGTAAGTTATTTCTTCATGCACCTCTTGGGCTACGAAGCAGGCGATTCGTCCACGACGAATTAATATGTATGTTGTGGGTTTTTCCTAAACACACATGTATATGTTATAAAATAGTCCTGCATTTCAGATTTTTTCCAACCGTATGTATAGGGTTGAGGTGACACGAGCCCTCACCCAAACAATATTTTAAGTGTGACTTTGTTTTTTTATATAATATAAATTATCATAAAAGATCATGTACAACATTATACTGTCCACAATGGTGTATTACATTCACAATTTTATAATTCTGGCTATGGAAATCGCAATTGGACATAACATTGAAAGACTAATATCTAGGAGATAAAAAGTCTCATACTTCATCGTGATTCCAACAACTACATTAGTGATAATTTTGAATCACTATTTTCCTTTGGTTAATTAATCCTTTATTTCGTAGATGGAACTACACTGAGCTTTTGGTCTCCTGCATATAAACCTTCCAATGGTGTGCCCAATTTGGATTGTTGTTGTCGAAATTATAATATTGTGCACTGTATGCTTTACCGTACATCATATGATTGAACACATGATATTTAATCTGAAAATTATATAGTTCAATTCGTTAAAATATCTTTATCTCCAACCCATTTAACGATTTGTTTTTTGCTTGTAGTGAAGGACAGGGAAAATTGCACACTTTCCCATGAAATTATCCCAATTTCAATTTGGACAAACGAAAGTGTTGTCCCAATTTTACCCGACTATATTATCAAGAATATCTTGTTGAGGCTCTTAATTCGTTCCCACGTGGAATTGACGTGTGTCTGCAAGTCCTGGTATTCTTTAATCTCCAGTAAATATTTTATCAATGTCCATCTCCGAATTTCAAGTTCAAACAACAATTACAACCGGTGAAGTGTCATTTCCACCGATCACTTCTCCCCGTTCATATTCTGGTACAAGCCCAATCCATAACTATAGTTCCCCTGAGTTTCTTTATGGGTGGGGTTGCCGTTAAACCTATTCAATTTTCACTCTCAAAGAATGGAGAAAATTACTACACTATTCCAACTGAAGGCTACAAAGATTGTGTTAGCTTCAGTGGCTTTGAGGAAATTAAAATTGTAGGTTGCTGCAATGGCATTGCATGCATTATTGTGGACGGGAAATACCCTTGCTTGTGGAACCCGTCCACGAGGAAGTTTAAGAGATCCGACATCGATCAACATATGGAGATGAATTTTCACATTTCCTCTTATAGTTTTGGTTATGATGAGGTTAATGACGATTATATGGTCGTTTGCATCGTATCAAAAGTCATTTTAATTAGTCCTGAATTTTTCTAAGGGTCTATAGTCTGAATTCTAATTCTTGGAAAAACTCACAATGCATTATGAGACATTATAGTATTGGATCGAGAGCAGCGTATGCAAACAATAAATTGCATTGGGCAAGGACTTCATTTAAGGTTCATTGTTGGAGTGACATTATCGCTTATGATCTGTCGACCAGGTTATGGGAAAATGTAGAGTTACCAAATTTGTGTAGGGATTGCAATGTGGGTACTTGTAGCAAGATGCTTGCGGTTATTGACGTAGATCTATGTCTGGTTTGTCAGTATCCTATAAGAATTGATATATGGGTTTTGAGACAAGATGGAGATAACAAATCATGGAATAAAAGATTTCAGATTCCAAATGATGATACAGAATTGATGTTTCCCATTGAATTGTTCAGAGGACCTAATTATGAAATTTTTGTGTGGAGTTCACATAAAAAATTCATAATGATGTATGACTCGAGAGACAATTCATGTAAATGGTTCGAATCTCCGAACCTTGCTATTCGTGGAATAGATATTTGCATCGAAAGTCTAGTGAAACTTATTTAACTAAATGACATGCTATTGATCGTATAGTGTCGCTCATCAAATAAAGGGAATTATTGAATTCACGCTGGTACATGTAAACAGAAGATCATGATCATGACCGCCCAGAAGGAAGCCTCACAGCATCGATCACAAATCCAAGAATGAAGAGAAGAATGATAATCGGAGATTATATTGTCGGAGAGATTTTTTCTGCAGTTTTGGAGTTGGGTCGAACGAATCGACTAAAACGTGTATATAATTGTAAATAACGTCTTTTCAAAAATTAATAAAATCGAACATTAATTACAAAAAAAATAAAGGGAATTATTTTTATTTTTAGAATAGTAGTTGTAACCGATGATTGGGGATGTACCCGTCAAGGCCAAGACACATTATTTGAATATTTTTGTAACTCGCCCGATTAATGAATTACTAGTTATTGCCTGTGACTGAAGTTATTGGTGTGTAAAATTATTCGTGTGTGAAATGGACTCCGATGAGCGATTCGCCACATATATCCGACTGTAAAGATTGTAGTAGAGGGAAAAGTAAATGTAATAAAATAGGAATAAAAAAGAAAAGAAAAAGGAATAAAAATAGAAAAGAAAAAAAGAAAAAAGAAAAAATTTCTTACGTCACTTACCAAAAAGTATTTGTTGGTTTCTTTTGTTGTGCCGTTTTATTTGTAAAATTCTATCCCAACTTGTGTTTACGGCTTAATAATATAGATGGTATCCCACTTTGTTAAAGGGGTGATGATAAACTTCTTATACGAAAAGTTAGTGTACCTAATTTGGTACAATATATTTTTGGTTAATTCGACAATCCATTAGGTTGCTTTGATTGATAGAAAATGTATTGTTCAGTTTTTGTTTAGTTTTTGTTCACTTTTGGATTGTAACCAACCATTAATGATTTATTCATCATTGAAATCGAAATTTGAGATTGATTCTTGAGTCGCCTCGCGCTTACATTTCGAAAACGATTATGAGGACCATACCCGGCCTAACCTGATTGGGTCAGAGGGTCGTGTAAGGCTGTTCACAAGGGGTCTGGGGGGAATTTCTTTCCCCTTTTTGGTGAGAATCAGTTGCCGGTTTTCACCATCTCCCATTTTCTATGGACAACACGAAAAGGGAATGTGGTGGAAGGTACATCTTCCACTCAGTTTTCATCCAAAATAATATATTTAATAATTTAAGTATTAAATTAATTTTATAAAATATGGTTAATAGATATGTATAGATAAAATAAATTGTAAAATAATAATAATGAAATTATAAATAATAAAAGATGGGAGAGTAAATTTCTTTCCATGATTGTGGAGAGTTAAAGGCCTTTTACACCATTGTACTATACATATTGATCAACTTGCGCTCCTATACTTTCAAAAGAATCAATTTACCCCTTGTACTTTCATAAAAAGCCCCTACACCCCATAAATATTTTTTATCTTATTATTTTTTTACTAATGACCAAATTGTTCTTTATTTTTTTTAATGATCTTCTACGTAAACCTGAGATAAAAAAATTGAACCTATTTTTTCTCCGTTAATGATCTTCTACGTATGCCTGAGATAGAAATAATCTCCGCCATAAATTTGATGAGCCCACATGGAGGGTCTTTTGGTCATTATTAAAAAAAATAATAAGACAAAAAATATTTATGAGGTGAAGGGTCTTTTTATGAAAGTACAATGGGATAAATTGGTTCTTTTGAAAGTACATGGGTGTAAATTGATCAATATGTATAGTATAAGGGGGTAAACGACCTTTCACTCGATTGTGGAATATGAAGGATAAATTGGAGAGAGAAAATATGGGTGTAGAAAAGATGAGGTGTTGGGAGAGATAAGTGGATTGATGTGATAGGTATATGTAAAAAGTGAGAAAATTTCTTCTATGATTGTGGATAGCCTAATAGGTTCTATGCTGGATCGTACCGAACCCGACATCTAGGATTATAGGTCCAACATAAAAACAGTTTACCCATTTAATACGAGTCATGGACCAAGTCGGGAGTCGGATCGAATAGACCCTACCTGAAATTTGAGCATCTCATATTGGACTCTTACACTTGTAGTAGTAAATGGGATACAATTTTTTTTTGGATGGGTGGGTGGGGGTGTTGGGGCAAAGCAAATTTTTTATAAACCTGGAAATATTTCTAAGATTGTTTCTATGTATTCATAGCTAATTTTCAAAAATTCCCAGTCACGGTAAACGAGGATCGTCATAAAGGTACGACGAACTCAACTATCGTCGTGGTAGAGTAGAGTTTTGCTTCTGAGCTTTGTTTTTTGAGCTTTGTTGTTGAGTTATGCTCATCTACACGAGTATCATCTATAAATATTTGATGCGTGCTAAGGCATTGTATGTCATGATATTGCAGAATAACACAATTAAAACGGACATGCCTTTTAATGTATGTGTTTGATGAATGATTTAGCTAGCCCATTCTGAGTATGGACATGCGGAACAGAATGTATTTGGGTATTGAAACAACAATTAGCGTATAAATCAGAGCAATTATCACAAAAGAACAGCAAGCTCCGCACTTAAACAAATAAACAAACAAGTGTGCTACAAGCACAATACAGTTAAATATAGAAAATTAGTAAACAGTAATACTTATTAGGGACCTGTTTCGTACAAGGTCTCAGTCCAATTATTTTTTATTTTTCCTTTCAATCACTAGTTGGTCACGGAGGGAGTAACAAAATTTTATCCAAGTATAAGAAAACACAACTCCTCCAAAGATTTCACAAACAGATTTGTGTTGAGTTCAACACCTACACACAAACCGAAGTATTAGCCTCAAGTGTGTACTGTACAAAAAAAAAATAGAAAATGTAAACGTAAGATAAATGAACAAATCCTTCAGATATATGTAGACCTGTGTTGGCAAAATGCAGATATGAGTTTCCAACTCAAGAATTATTATGATTTTGTTCCCATAATGTGATTCCAGGATAAATTCAAGAATTCCAAGCTAAGTATTGATTGCTCGGGAGATCAGTTCAATACTCCATAGCTTGCCAAGAAATCAAAATGTCTTCTGAAACTCTAATCCATCTGACCCCAATTTATCATCCATTGGGTTATATGAACCCAGCATAGCAGTTTCTCCAGCATTTTCAACTGAAATTGCAGTTTCAACAATGCCCTCATAAGTCGAGCACTTCATTTCACTATCATCTCGTCTTACCCATTTAGATAGTTTTTTCAGAAAATGTTGAGCAACCTTATAAAGCCAAGAATCTTTTGATGAAAGGATATCCATTAGACATTGGACAACCTTGTAAGACAGTACCAGATGCACACAGCCAGCAGGAAGGTTTGGTAGTAGAAGCAATAAAACATCAAATGCCAATTTTTTTCCGATCATGGGATGACAGTAAAAGTGACGCTTCAATTATTTGTTCACAGAAGCACTGGAGATTTCTCTTCACTTCTTCTTCAGCAGAAGATGACTTTCGGCTTCTTTTGTGACGCTTGACTGAAATCACACCATCTTTTGATTCCACACCTTGTCCAAGATCAGGCAAAAGATAACTAATCAAAACAGGCCAGACACCATGCACTCGTGGTTGGCAGAAGGTAGACTCCTTTAAGCAACTGGCAATACTCGGAGTTGTCATCAGTTGTTTGACTCTGATCTGAAGGTTCTTCTGACGAATGTCCTCGTGATGCTGTCAAATTTCCCGTTGCTGTGTTTCTGGAGAGCGACAATAACCTCAGCTCTCTTGACATCATCTCCAGAGAACCGTGGCTCCAGCACAAGAGATCTTTGACGTAGGCAGCAGCGTATCAATTGATAAAACGACGAGCGGTGCGCTGGATAAATCTAAAACAAAATGACGGTAAGAAAGAGAAATAAGATATAATATAATGTATAAAATATTTCAAAGCTTAAAAAATTAACTATAAATGAAAAGGAAACAGATGTCCACTTCTCATTCGTCCGACAGCAAATGACATGTCAGGCAAAACGACCGGAAATTCTGAAATGAATGAAGGGAGGGCTGTCATTTCTTGATGCGTACTAATATATATATATATATAGATAGATAGAAGATAGGTTTTTGGTATTATATTACAATTATGTTTTATCTTTTCAAATTTTTGTGAAATTTGATTTATATGGTGAATTGTTCACCGTTTATCGAAACGTAAGCCACCTTAATTATCAGACACGCCGTTCGCTTTAATTTGACATGCGATTTCATATAGTTATGATGCACTTATTATTAATTATTTTTAATCATGTACGGATTATTTATAATGATTTTCCACATTTTATATGATGTTGGTCTCGTAATGATAGTTGCTTAAGTCACTGATTATACTTTAGCTATTCACGTAAAAGTATCTGTACATGATGATTTTCATTTTCTATAGAAAATTTAGCCTTTTTAATGTTATGTAGTGATGAATTTTTTTATATACTAGTGGATATTTGCACTTAATTGTATTTTATTTGTTTAGTTGATTCATTATTTGTGTAGGCATTTATTATATTTCAGATATACTTAAGTGGGATTAGAGGAGAGCGAGAAGCGAGCCTTCTGGGATAAGTTAGATACTGTACTGAGTGGTATCCCTATAGAACAAAAGATTTTCATCGGTGGTGATTTTAATGCCAATGTGGGGTAGGAGTGGATGGGTATCTAGGTGTGCATGGTGGTTTTGGGTTTGGTCTGAGAAATGACAGTGGTCGTGAGTTGTTGGACCTGGCGACAACACATGAATTGATGGTGGTCAATACCTATTTTAAGAAGAGAGATGAGCATTTGATCACCTATCATAGTGGTGGGCGAAGCACACAAATTGACTTTTTCCTGTTGCGTCAAAGGGATAGGAGCTGTTTCTCAAACTGTAAAGTTTTGATGGAAGAATCATTGACGTCACAACATCGTCTTTTGGTGTTGGATGTTAAAGTACGAGGAAAAGTGGGGGAGAGGAGGAGGAGGTAGAGAAAGGATATTGTGGAAGAAACTTAAGGGCGAGGCGGCTACCGCCTTCAGAGATAAGGTAGCTCCTGCTTGTTTGGACATAATAATTGAAGACGCGGATCGTATATGGGCCTATATGGCTACTATCATTAGGGACACAGCAAAAGAGGTCATCGGGGTATCATCTGGCAGAGCAAGGCCTGGCAGGGAAGCGTGGTGGTGCAGCGAAGAGGTGCAAACTAAAGTTAAAGCCAAACAAGATAGCTTTACGCAACTTATGGCAGCAAATGAGAATGGGGAGAGATTACAACGCAAAGAGGCATACCGTCAATCAATGATCGAAGCAAAAAGGGCAGTGACCGAAGCTAAAAGCAAGACATATGAGGGTATGTATAAGAGATTGGAAACTAAGGAGGGGGCGCAAGATATATACAGGCTTGCAAAGACACGAGATCTGAAGAGTAGAGATATTGATATTGTCAAATTTATCAAGAATGAGAAAGGAAAAACTCTTTTCTCGGAGGGGGATATAAGAGAGAGGTGAGAACAATACTTTAGTAAATTGTTTAACGAGACACATGGGTATAGTAGCTGTGTAGGGGATAGGGAGACACACCGACCCACAGATCAAAGCGTGGTTAGTCAATTATCGACAGAGGAGGTGCAGGGAGCCCTTAATAAGATGGGAGGTGCAAAAGCAGTAGGGACGGACAACATTCCGATTGAAGTGTAGAAGTGTTTAGGAGATATAGGAGTTAAGTGGCTAACGACTCTTTTTAACATTATCCTGACGACAGGAAAGATGCTCGAGGAGTGGCGAAGTAGCGTAGTAGTCCCACTCTATAAGAGTAAAGGTGATGTGCAACAATGTGGCAATTATAGGGGTATTAAACTCCTAAGTCACACTATGAAATTGTGGGATAGAGTTATTGAACGTAGACTACGGGGTGAAGTGCGAGTGAAAGAGAACTAATTTGGTTTCATGCCAGGGAGGTCGACGATGGAAGCAATCCATCTTCTGAGACGGCTAATGGAGAAATACTGGGCACATAAACGGAATCTCCATATGGTCTTCATAGACCTAGAGAAGGCATATAACACTATACCACGAGAGGTTATTTGAGAATGTTTAGAAATCAAGAAGGTCCCATAGATGTATGTGAGGGCTATACAAGATTTGTATGAGGGGGCGAAAACTAGTGTGCGAACCCCAGTGGGAGAAATGGGATACTTTTCAATGGATATAAATTTGCATCAAAGGTCAGCACTGAGTCCATTTCTGTTCGCAGTAATTATGGATGTACTCTCTCAGGACCTACAGGATGAAGTACCATGGTGTATGTTATTTGCGGACGATATTGTCTTAGTGGCTGAGACGAAGGAGGAGGTCAATGCTAAGTTGGAGCGTTGGAGAGAGACATTGGAAGCTAAGGGCCTCCGATTGAGTCAATCAAAGACGGAGTATATGGCATGCAATTTTGCCAATGAAACGGAGGAAAGTAGTACGAAAGTTATTATTGCGAACCAGACACTCCAACAGAAAGATAGCTTCAAATATCTAGGATCCATCATACAAAAGGATGGATGTGTGGAAGGCGACGTTGTCCATCGCCGTACGGTTGGATGGACGAAATGGCGGTCAGCTACTGGAGTGTTGTGCGATAAAAAAGTCCCACTTAAGTTAAAGGGAAAATATTATAGAACGGTTATACGACCAGCGATACTCTACGAGTCTGAGTATTGGGATATGAGTCTTATACATGTGCGGAAATTTAAAGTGACAGAGATGCAGATGCTAAGATGGATGTGTGGTCGCACAAGATTAGACAAGATTCCAAATGCAGTGTTTAGAGATACACTTGGTGTTGCGTCTGTAAGTGCCAAACTGAGGGAAAGAAGATTACGATGGTTTGGTCATGTACGCAGAAGGAGTTTGAACGATCCAGTCAGGAGAGTCGAAGGATTACAAGCCGAAGGGCAACGAAGGCGGGAAAGACCTAAGCGGACATGGGAGGAGCAAATTCGGTTAGATTTAGTAGGATTAGACGTCTCCGAAATATGACCTCTGATAGGATGAGCTGGAGATGCAGTATTACGGTTAAAGATACATAATACTGTATAGTGTAACTATTTGCTTATTGATATCTAGACTGATAGGTATTTAATTATTTAGGTGGATCGTTATTTGCGTAGGCATGTATCTATTTTGGTATGAGCGTAAGGATATGGTCGGGGGTAAGTGGTATTTTAGTTATACTTGTTATTTTTTTTATTATTTTATTTTATTTATTTGTATTTGTATCTTTTTTAATTATTTATTTTATTTTATTTTATTTTACTTTTTTTTCCCATCCTCTACGGAAACAATCCTACCTATTCTGTTATGGGGTGGGGGTATGATTGCGTACATCCTATCCTCTCCAGACCCTGCCTAAGGGCGGAATCCACTGGGTATGTTTGGTTTTGGTTTTGGTTTTGGTTTTGGTTTTGATTTTGATTTTGATTTTGATTTTGGTATATATATAGTGTATAGTTGAGATAAGTAGTTTATTTCTGCTATATTCGCTTATTCCTTTTACTATTGTTATAATAATAATAATTACTATTATTACCACTAATTCTAGAATTATTACTACTATTACAATGATTAGTACTACTAATACTTTGATTTATGATTATTATTATTATTATTTTTATTTTTTGTTGTTGTTGTTTTGTTGTTGTTTTTTTGTTTTATTTATTTATTTATTTTTTTCGAGCTGAGGGTCTCCATGGAAATAATCTCCCCATCCTGTTGAGGGGTGGGGGTATGATTGCGTACATCTTATCCTCTCCAGACCTTGCCTAACGACGGGATTTACTGGGTATGTTTGATTTGGTTTGAATTTTTTATGTGATTGTATTTCTTTTATTTGTAGTTCATTTTTTTATTATCAATTGTATCACACACAAGCTATATGTGGGAAATCTTCATACATAAATGATGAGCCAAAATCACATAGTAATTTAAGCTCATTATGCTAGAGATTCATTCCTATTATTTCTCATAATCTTCATTATATGCTTGATTTCTCTCCATTTTATCCCAAATGTTACCCCCCCTCTAGTTCTTTATCGGCGGGTTTCACCCGACCTTGCCCCGAAGATAAGGTACGTCCCATACTCCAATCAATAGGACTGATTGGTTGGGACGGCAGCTACAGCAAGGAGTGCCTTACTCCATTTCATGGTCGACACAGGAGCTCGTAGCTACAGGTTTTTAACAACACCTTTAGCTCAGACCCCTACCTTTCAGTCAAGCCATTTTTTGTCTTTTCTTTTTGATGCGGCTCCATGCCCTATCCGGTGGTGGACTCGAGCAAGTCAAGCCCTCGCCCCCTGTGTTGGATCCCTGTGTTGGAAAGTGGTCCAGGGATATTTATATGGCTACCATTACCATATACTGAGGGCACAGGAGCTCATCACTACAATTTTAGAGGCAGGTCATAACTCCTTATTATCTGTCTTGTTCGTCTTCCTCATAGCTACACGGCAATAAGGGAATATAAAGTAAACTTTAAGGACAATCTATAGCTACCATTTCTTGTCCAAAATAATAAAGACAGGAGCTACAATAACTCATAGCTACAGGCAAGAATGGTGCCCTATTCCTCATATGATGAGGAATAGATGTGGGCAACAAACAACAATAGCTACAATTACCAGTGGTTAAAAAGACAGTAAACGGATCTTAAAAGATGTCTTTTTCCTATTTTTTCCGTTATCTTAAAGTAAGTGCAAAAACTCATCTATAAAAACTTGTTCATTGGCATCCATGACCTCAGATCAGGGATGTAGAGTTGTCTGACCGAAACGCCGCAAGAGTACCCTGAGTACCTATGGCGAACAAGGCTTATCGGACAAAATGATCTGATAGGAACTGAGGGTGCCAACCAAGAGAGAATGCGAAAACATCCCTATCAAGACCGAGACGAGAGTCTCACCCTAGTTTTTAGGAAATATTTTGCCTCTTCTCTTCTATATGAGACAAGAAGGCTGCACTCGGGTATGAGTTAGAGGAGCATGAAAGACAACCTAACTAGATAATACCTGCTAAGAGAGGGAACGAAAGCCATTCATAATTCCTTATGCTTTGTCCAATCGAACACCTTCTCAAAATAACGCAGGTGCGAGTGTAGCTTAATTGAAACCATAAAATGGATGCTTGGAAGCACGACTTGTCTAGTGAACTGGAGTAAGGGTCATGAAGAATGGAGCTTCGGGCCGGGGTTACCGGTTTGAGGACAGTGGCTCTCGGAAAGCGCGAATCGTTAGTACTTGAGACCAGAAATTGAAGACCAAGTGCCATGAGCTAATGAGGGTAAGGTTTTAAGCGTCGAGGACAGTTCCGAACGGTATGGAATAGAGGAGTGATGACCTATCCCTTCGCTACCGGCGGGCCGAAAACAAAGCATAAGAATGGTTCGGGACAAGTAATCTGGTCACTTTACAGGTAAGGCAAACCTCAACCAAAGACGAGAGTCTTTTGGAGTAAGGCAGCGAGAGGTGGGATGAGTCCCGGCGACAAGCTATATTGAACTCTTGCGAGAGGTGGGATGAGTCCCGGCGACAAGCTATATTGAACTCTCAAATCCGAGAAAAGTTGGTGCACTTTACACGATAACACTCATAGGTGGAAGTCCCGAATCATGACCACAATGTAAATACGCGGAAAGCATCCTGTACCACCGGTTGTAGGAAGGTTAACACCTATAATACTTGTTCACGCAATATGGGTTATTCGTCAAACAAGGAACAAGCTCCCTCCTCAGCATGCGAAGACCCTGCGATGGTGGCTCCATACGGATAGAACTTTAGGTCATGGAGTCGCATCAAAAAGAACAAAAATGACGAATGAGGGTAAGGTTTTTGCACGATTTTTGAACCAAAGGAAGGATGGGGGACTATGTTTTCCACCCTAACCGAGTAAACTCGGTGTTACCCCCCTCTAGTTCTTTATCAGCGGGTTTCACCCGACCTTGCCCCGAAGATAAGGTACGTCCCATACTCCAATCAGTAGGACTGATTGGTTGGGATGGCAGCTACAGCAAGGAGTGCCTTACTCCATTTCATGGTCGGCACAGGAGCTCATAGCTATAGGTTTTTAACAACACCTTTAGCTCAGACCCCTATCTTTCAGTCAAGTCATTTTTTGTCTTTTCTTTTTGATGCGGCTCCATGCCCTATCCGGTGGTGGACTCGAGCAAGTCGAGCCCTCACCCCCTATGTTGGATCCCTGTGTTGGAAAGTGGTCCAGGGATATTTATATGGCTACCATTACCTTATACTGAGGGCACAAGAGCTCATAACAACAATTTTAGAGGCGGGTCATAACTCCTTATTATCTGTCTTGTTCCTCTTCCTCAGAGCTACACGGCAACAAGGGCATATAAAGTAAGCAGGAAGCTTCCTCAGAACTCCTCCTTTCCAAAAAACTCTATTTTCAAAAATTTTTGAATTTTGAATCCTCACTTCGGAACCTGTCCGGCATCTCCTGCTGCTGCTCGTCGTTGTCTCCTATCCACTACTTCTGCTGCTGTGCTCTGTTGCTTTGTGCTGCTTTGTGCTTGTGCTCTGTGGTCTGCTGCTCCGTGCTGTTTCTCCGCTGCTGCTCGTCGCCGTCTCTTGTCCAGCATCATCCCTATTGCTTATGCTGCTGTCCTGCTCGTTGCTCCAATTGCTGCTGCTCTGCTCTGGTATCCCATGCTACCGCTCTGCTTCTGCCCTGTTTTGTGTCCGGCCACCGTGTGCTTTGCTCCTAGTACCCCTACCCTACTCTATGTCCGGTACCCCCTACACGGCTCTTTGTCCGGCCGACTCTGTGCTTCCTGCTCGGGTTCTCCTGCTCGCTGCTCTATCCGGCCTCCAGCAAGTTAGCTCTTCCTGCTCTACTACTGTTCCTGCTCGCTACTCTACTCGCGGTCCTTTTACGTTCTGCGTGGCTGGCCTCCATGTGCCCTATTCCGGTGCTCCCTGCCCTATTCTATGTCCGGTACCCCCTGCTCCGGTACCACTGCTGCTCTATGTGTGCTCTGTGTCCGGCCTGTTCTGTTCTTCCTCCTTGGCTCCTCCTGCTAGCTGCACTCCCTGCTCTGCTCCTCCAGACCTGCTCCTCCTGCTCGCTGCTCTATCTGGCGTCCTCCTATTCTGTTTCGCAGCACTGCTCGCTGGAAGCGGCCGACGACGACATCAGGCCGCACACATATGTGTGCGGCGCTTCCCACTCAAACCTAGGGTTTGAGTGGGCCGAGTGAGTTAGACCAATCCAGTGGATTGGCCCAGCTATCAAGTGGGTTGGGCCAAATTGAATTGGCCCAACTATGTCCTTTAATATGCCCACTTTTGGGGCTTTTTTGTAAATATTTTTACCAAGTGAAATGGAAGCAATTGACCTATTAAAAAAAATATAAAGTAAGCTTTCAGGACAATCTATAGCTCCCATTTTCTGTCAAAAGCAATAAAGACAGGAGCTACAATAACTCATAACTCATAGCTACAGGCAAGGATGGTGCCCTATTCCTCATATGATGAGGAATAGAAGCGGGCAACAAACAATAGCTACAATTACCAGTGGTTAAAAAGATAGGAAAATAGATCCTAAAAGATGTCTTTTTCCTATTTTTTTCCATTATCTTAAAATAAGTGCAGAAACTCATCTATAAAAACTTGTTCATTGGCATCTATGACCTCAAATCAGGGTTGTAGAGTTGTCTGACCGAAACACCGCAAGAGTACCCTGAGTACCTATGGCAGACAAGGCTTGTCGGACAAAATGATCCGATAGGAACTGAGCGTGCCAACCAAGAGAGAATGCGAAAACATCCCTATCAAGACCGAGATGAGAGTCTCACCCTGGTTTTTAGGAAATATTTTGCCTCTTCTCTTCTAGATGAGACAAGAAGGCTGCGCTCGGGTATGAGTTAGAGGAGTATGAAAGACAACCTAACTAGATAATACCCGCTAAGAGAGGGAACGAAAGCCATTCATAGTTCCTTATGCTTTGTCCAATCGAACACCTTCTCAAAATAATGCAGGTGTGAGTGTAGCTTAATTGAAACCATAAAACGGATGCTCGGAAGCGTGACTGGTCTAGTGAACTGGAGTAAGGTTAATGAAGAATGGAGCTTCGGGCCGGGTTACCAGTTCGAGGAGAGCGGCTCTCGGAAAGCGTGAATCGTTAGTACTTGAGACCGGAAATTGAAGACCAAGCGCCATGAGCTAATGAGGGTAAGGTTTTAAGCGTCGAGGACGATTCCGAACGGTAGGGAATAGAGGAGTGATGACCTCTCCCTTCGCTACCGGCGGGCCGGAAACAAAGCATAAGAATGGTTCGGGACGAGTAATCTGGTCGCTTTATAGGTAAGGCAAACCTCAACCAAAGACGAGAGTCTTTTGGAGTAAGGCAGCGAGAGGTGGGATGAGTCTCGGCGACAAGCTATATTGAACTCTCCTGAGAGGTGGGATGAGTCCCGGCGACAAGCTATATTTAACTCTCAGATTCGAGAAACGTTGGTGCACTTTACATGTTAACACTCACAGGTGGAAGTCCCAAATCATGACCAGAACATGAATACGCGGAAAGCATCCTGTACCACCGATTGCAGGATGGTTAACACCTATAATACTTGTTCACGCAATATGGGTTATTCGTCGAACAATGAACAAGCTCCCTCCTCAGCATACGAAGACCCTACGATGGTGGCTCCATACGGATAGAACATTAGGTCATGGAGTCGCATCAAAAAGAACAAAAATGACGAATGTGGGTAAGGTTTTTGCGCAATTTTTGAACCAAAGGAAGGATGGGGAACTACGTTTTTCCCCCCTAACCGAGTAAACTCGGTGTTACCCCCTCTAGTTCTTTATCGGCGAGTTTCACCCGACCTTGCCCCAAAGATAAGGTACGTCCCATACTCCAATCAGTTGGACTGATCGGTTGGGGCGGCAGCTACAGCAAGGAGTGCCTTACTCCATTTCATGTGCAAGTGTACCATGTTCTCAACATTGTCTTTTTCGGATGAATATGTTTCTTCTATCTTGATGCATCTTATGGTTTCCTATTATGGATTCTTGTTTAACTATTGTTGAGGTTAGTTTCTTACCTTGCTTAGGGTGTTGCCATTTGAGGCTTGATGGATTCTTGGCTTACCACTTAGGAGTTTGATAGGGAAGCATCCGTGAGATAGTGGGGTGTGACAACCCCATCCGGTTCTTCCTCAACTCCTTCATGTGATATAAACAAGATGAGATAAGCAAGATTGGTTAGCTTTAGCTTGGTTGAGTATCTTTTCCATGTGCCTCTACGGACATTGAGAAGAGGAGACTCCCATATTATGCACGTCTAAACTCATCTGGGCATAGGACCTCAGTTTGGACGCCATACACCAAATGGTAGACTAAATTGATCTTCGGTTGGTAACCGTCCAACTAAGTTCTCTAGCGAAATAGGAAGATGGGATTGACAACCCTATCCACCTACGGGAGGTGAGGATTGACAACCCCAATCACTTCCCCTAGAAGACGAGTGTGCGCCAAGAAGCAACACTCATTGCTAATCTTGTGGTAAAAGAAGGGGAAGGATGCATTCAATCCATAGTTTACAATGTTGTGATGATGCATAGACCGTAGCCTAGGTTACTTCTCTCCTTGTGCACATTTCTCTGCGTATGTTTGTTATGTGAACTTAGTGTAGTGACAGCATTGAGTTTACAATCCCTTAGTTCCTAGTGTAATTAGTTTTGTTTCTTAGATTAGTATATACACCCCCTCCTAATCTATTGGTTTGCAATTAGTTTAGTTGTAGATTGAGCATGCATTGGACCTACTCCTTTGGGAGATGACCTTACTTTCAAGTAAGGTATTACTTGACGATTGTGTACACTTGCACATTCACTTAGGCGGTTGCAAAATTGTCTATCAGTTGGATGAGTATTTTGACCAAATTTTTACTATTGTCCTGTCAGAAGCAAAAAAATTTAAAAATGCCATCATACTCGCTTCAGAAATGAGAAATTTTTTTACTAGTTCGGAAAACGAGTAAAATAATTAATTATGTAATTAATGTATTAATGGAAGAGAAACCTTTCTCTCTCCAAAAAGGGTTGTTGAATGGGAGTAATTTTCAAATGCAGGACGGTATGATGCTGAATGGCAACCTACCGTGCCGAATATGCATCTCGATCGTCGGATTATATAATAAAAATATTGCTATTGGATAATACTATTTTTCTAAATAATATTACTACGGTTTCGCCGCCGAAAAAATTTAAAACCCTATTTAAATGTTATAAACCCAATTTAAATGTTATAAACCCTATTTGAATCTAAAAACCCAAGAGCTAAACCCTAAAAACCTAAGGGCTAAACCCAAAAACCTTAGGACTAAACCGTGATTATGTCCCGACCGTCGAATTGCAGATCCAACGGTCGTTCATACATATTTGGCACGATATCGTGCCTTGCCGACCTGCATTTAAAAATGTAGATGTTGAATGGGGCCTTCTCTATCCTCACACCATTTGACTTCTCTTTCCTCACACCATTTGTTCTCTTTCCTCACCAATCTTATAGCAGAAAGAACTTATACAGAGTTTTTCGATTTCTCCAGCTTAAAAAATTCTAAAACCTAACAAGTAGAATAGAATCGATGGTAGCAAAGCCTCATATGATGATTGTTTTTTGTTCTGTTTTTGGCCTTTTCTTCAATTAGTTGTGAAGTGGGTTTGGCCGTGTGGACTCTCTCTTCTTGTCTTCATACAAATCGGAGGAGCAATCCTGCCGACAATTATCAATCCGATGATCGTCACTCCTCGTCCCCCTTTCCGACGGCGGCAGGGTGTAATAAGCAAAATCTCCCTGTTTTAAAGAACCGCATTTTTTAGACGGTGACCACCGTGAATCCTCGGCGGGCGACGGTGAGCAAGCTTCTGAGAGAATTAACAGCAACCCAATTGACAAAACTACGAATTTTGAAATGGGTTCCGTCTTTTTCTCCTCCCCCTTCTCATGCCCGAAGGATGAGGGTCATTTTCTTGGAAAATTTGTTCATTTGCCACAAAATAGTGGTCAATTTTTGAATTTACCACAAATCGATCTTCCGAAGACCGGTACATAGAGACACCGGTCTTTGGAAGACCGGTGATAATTAAAATCGCTAATCAGCGTAATTAAGAAGATACCGGTCTTCGGAAGACCGGTGGATTCGTTGGCGCGAAAAATGAATTTATCGGTCATTGGAAGATCGTTTTTTTAATGATTTTTATAAATAATCAAAATGGAGGGTCATAATATCCTCCATCTTGCA
>JAOYMZ010023136.1:0-34280 GCA_025802335.1 Pinguicula primuliflora | reverse complement strand
CCCACTTTGTTTTTCCGGTGTGGGACATTTGCACACAGGAAAAACAAAGTGGGAACACCCACTTTTTTTTTTTGACAGAATCCCAAACTTCTTTGCTGTAAGTTTTGAATTGGAGTTTTGAATTGGAATTTTGTTTGCATTATCAGTAAGTTTTGCTCAGACTGTTTATGTTTCGTAATTGTTTTTGTTTAGCTATATTGTTGGGTAGCTCTTTCTTGTTCGAATCATGTTTGTTTTGTTTATGCATTTGTGATTTGCATACATTTTTATTTTTAGTCTTCATATGCTTAAAAATTTATTATTTATTATTTTTTTTATTTTTAACGTACCAGTGCCGTACCCGTACCCTATATTTTCAAGAAATGTTGTACTGGTACCCATACCCGTACCACGTATCCGTACTCATGCTTCTTAGGTCGAGGGTGTGGTGAAGAAGAAGAATGGTAGGGGTGACCGTTAAATAAGAAACCAGAGAAGAGTGTTATGGTCCATTTTTTTTGGTGGTGTGTTATGGTCCATTTAATTACTTACATGGCACTAGCTGATTAATTTAGATTGTTTTAGACTCTTTGACTGGGTAACCTTTTTTTTTTATAAGTATTTGACTGGGTAACTCGATAAATCTTTTTTTTTTAGCAAATCAAATACCAATTATATTAAACCAAATTATTTACAAAATACATCACCGACACTTACTAGCCCCTATGAAGATACGTTTAGTTCATACACAAATTCAAAACCCATTCTCCGTTTTCTTCAAAATCCAAGAACGTAAATGCATTCATGAGTCCTTTTTTTCCGAAAATCTTCCCATAATCGGCGCTTGATTTTGCAGAAGATGATCTCCGTCTGGAAATCGGCTTGGTCGAAGAACACTCTGTTTTTGGCGCGCCAGATTTGCCACACCGTAGATATCCAAATTGTGATCCAAATTTTGTTATCAGCCGATCTCCTGCTTCTGGCCATATGCGCTTGAAGGTTTTCCCATGGATTGACAAATTGGATTGTGTAATCACATCCCAACCAGGTATAGATTCGTTGCCATACTCTTGCAGTTTCAGTACAATGGACGAACAGATGATCTGCAGATTCATTCACCAGATAGCAGATCTTGCATTCCAATGTAAGTCCCTGAACTCCTCTTATATGTAGATTGTCTAGAGTAGGAATTCTGTCCGGAAGAACACGCCAGCCGAATGCATTTTCTTTTAGCATAGCAAAACTTTTCCACGCAATTGAAAATTGGTTGTAGGTCACCATTCTGTTGCCAGATATGTACCATATTTGCTTATATGCTGTTTTAACTGTGTAGATTCCGGATGGATGTTCTCTCCATGTCCATTTATCTGTCGACTCTCTGTTGATATTGATCTCAGCAATCTGTTCATTCAGAGATAGTTACAGATTAGCATCAGGTATGTATTCCTCATTTAGCCAACTCCAAGTCCAGTTTTGTTGTTCCGTATTGTATTTTTGGCCCACAGTAGTAAATTTATCTGCCGCTTGTATGTATAGTGTTGGAAACTGATCACATAACCTATTTCCTGGCATCCATAGGTCTTCCCAAAAATAAGTGTCTTGCCCATCCCCTATCAATCTTATTGCATTTCTCCAAAAGCATTCAGCATTTCTGATTAGGCTCAGTAATAGTCGCCACCAGGTAGAGTATGTTCTGACATCTTGTGTTATGCTTTCAAAGAAAATCGACCTATAGAAGTCTCCATACTTGCTTTCTAGCACCTCTTTCCATAGCGGGTTTTCCTGATTTTCATGATTTTGCAGGAGTCGCCATCCCCATTTACCTATCAGGGCCATATTAATTCTTCCAGATTTTTTAATCCTAGTCCACTATCTTCGATAGATTGACATAAATCTAGCCATGCTACCCATGCAATTTTTATGTCAGCATGTACTTTTCCTCCCCATAGGAATTGCCTCTCTAGCTTTACCATCTTATTAAGTACTGTTTTTGGGGCTTTGTAGATAGACATCAGATACACCGGAATGCTTGTGATCACTGACTTTAAGAGAATCATTCTTCCTCCAAAAGAAAGGTAGTGTAGC
Source organism: Pinguicula primuliflora (assembly GCA_025802335.1). NCBI lineage: Eukaryota > Viridiplantae > Streptophyta > Magnoliopsida > Lamiales > Lentibulariaceae > Pinguicula > Pinguicula primuliflora. Next base: position 32,216 of record JAOYMZ010023136.1, on the reverse strand, counting down.
TCCCAACTTGTCAGTCTCTTTTCCATTTTATCCAAAGTTGGTTTCCATAGTTTTCATTTCGTAATATCTTCCCCCACAGGCAGGCCAAGATAATTAAATGGAACTGCTCCTATAGTGCATCTCATTTCTGCAGCGAAATCAGCTAGTTCCTGGTCAGGTACATTCACACCATATATTCTTGTCTTTTGGAAGTTGATTTTGAGTCCACTCACCATTTCTAGACATTTTAGGGCCATCTGTACTCCCTTTATGTCAGACAAAGTTCCATCACTGAAGATTAAAGTATCGTCCGCATATTGTAGTTGCCTCAAGTTTACTTCTCCCATAGAAAAACCTCTGTAGCTGTTTACTCTATAGGATGCTCTTAAGATCCATTCCAGGGCTTCTGCCGCAATAAGAAATAGGAACAGAGATAGTGGGTCACCCTGTCTCAATCCACGTTCAGGCTTGAACTCCCTGGTAGGACTGCCATTCACTAGTATAGATATTGTAGGAGTAGAGATGCATTCTTTGATCCAATATCGGAATTTGTCTGTGAATCCCATTTTCATCATTATGTCTATCAGAAAGTCCCAGTCTATTGAGTCAAAGGCCCTTTAGGAGTCCACTTTGATCATAACTAACTGTTTCCCAGTTTTTCTTGCAAAATCAATAGCCTCATTCGCACATACCACACCATCTGTAATATTCCTGCTCTTTAGGAAGCCTGTTTGTCTTTTGGAAATCAGATTAGGCAGAACTGCCTTCAGTCTTGCTGATAGCACTTTTGCAAGGATCTTATATGCACAATTGATTAGAGATATAGGTCTGAAGTGTGCTGGAGTTATAGGTCTGTCAGTTTTCGCTGCCAGTGAGATGAATGATGCATTCAAACCCTTTTCAATTTTTCCTGTCTCATAGAATTCTGCAAGGAAATTTAGAAAGTTGCCTTTTAGTACTTCCCAGAATTTCTGTATGAATTTGAAGTTTATACCATCTGGACCAGGGCTTTTATTTCCATTGCAACTCCACACTACAGCCTTAATTTCTGCCTCCGAGAATGGCTGAACCAGATCTGTATTTTTCTCAACTGTCAGGCTCAGACTTGGATTTGGCATTATCCTTGATTTAAAGGGCATTGATTGTACAAATTGGCTTTGGAAATAGTATCTTAATCCTTCTTTCACTTCATGTACCTCTTCCATCCAATAGTCCCCAAAGAATAGTCCATGAATGTCCATCTGATATTTTTGTTTCCTTAGGGCAGCATGAAAGAACTTTGAGTTGGCATCTCCTTCAAGTATCAATTTTTGTCCAGACTTTTGATATATAATGGATGTTTGGTAGTTCTGCAGTTTCTTCAACTCGGCCCAGCATGATTTTTTCATCTCTACTTCCTGATCAGTAAGGACATCAGTAGCAATCTTTGCATCAAAGAAACTTATAGTATAATGTAGATTTCTGATATTTGCTGGTACATTTCCATTTTGCTCTTTATCCCAATCTTTGATATCTGCTCTGAGCCTCTTTAATTTTCATTTTAGTAGGGCACCACCAGCTATAGGAAGGTATTGCTGTTCATTCCAACTCTGAGTAGCCACCTGAATCAGCGACAAATCTTTCAACCAGATATCATAGCATCTAAATGGTTTGGGTCCCCAGTCCTTAGCACCTTCCGAGAGGAGAATAGGTGTATGATCCGACAGTTCTCTGTCCAGTGTAGTTAGCCTGAGTTTAGGCCAGTATGCCAGTAAATTTTTGCTCAATAATACCCTGTCAAGTCTACTTGCGCCCTGACCATTTGGATTAAACTAGGTAAAGTCTGCATTAGTGAGGGGTACATCTACCAGCTCAATTTTTGAAATGAATTCCGAGAACATATTTCCTTCATTAGCTGCATAAGGAGACATTCCAACTCTCTCTGTCTGACCTCTTACTGCATTAAAATCTCCCATTATACACCATTTGTCTTCTAAGTTGACCATTCTGTATGTTTCAATTTCCTGCCACAGAAGCTTCTTCAGGTTTAATGGGCATGGTGAGTATACACAAAGTATTGTCATTTTCTGTCCCTCATAATAGCCTGATATTCCAACATGGTAATTTCCTTCCCATTTTCCTGTTTTTTGGAAAGCAGATGTTTGCCAGGTAAGTAGTATTCCTCCAGAAGTTCCATTGGAGTTTTTATGTATAAAGTCCACATCTTGCTTATTTTCCCAGAGTTTTGTAACATCACTTCTACTCACATATTTGAGTTTTGTTTCTTGAACACCAACCATTTGCGTTCCTTATTTTTTCATCATTGTTTTCAACAGCCTTTTCTTGGTAGGATCCCCCATTCCTCTTATATTCCAACTAAGGATCTTCATTTGGTTAACTCATTCGCTTGAGTTTGAGATCCAGCTTCAATTACAGCAACTGTCATCTCAGGGATTGGTTCGCGTCCCCCCATTTCTCTTATTTCTATGTTATCAAGCACCAGATTCTGTACTGTATCATATTCGCAACCTTCTAGATCAATATCGATTTTGTCACAGTACTCTATAAACTCCAAGATATCTTTTTTGGTCTCATTCCAAACTTCCCAATTTCCTCTTATCCTTTTTTTGTCCGGATACTGCTTATATTGTTTTTCCATAGTATTCAGCATTCTCTGTACCTTAGCGAATAGAAATAAGTACTCTTCCTGATCTGGCCCATTAAAGGGAACAATTTGCATAGGTACATCTGAGGGGCTTTGAATCTCAGCATTTTTTAGATTCTCTTCTATTTCCGGTACTTCTACTCTGCAAAGCTGAACCAGTTGGTCTTCACTCGGTTTGCATGGTATTGATATTTGATCCCCTAAGTGCATAATGTTTTCCTCATGCTCCACTGTCTTAACAAATTCCTGACGTAGGATTGTCAATGGGGATGTAGTTCTTGTCTGCAGCTTAATATCCGCTTCTCTGGAGGATTGTCCCTCCTCCACTGTATTGTCTTTCAGCATCTCACGACCATCCTGTATTTCTGTCAGAGGTGAGAAAGTATTGCTTAGGGTGACTAGCGGACTTTGGATTGGAGCCTTTCCTTCTCGCTGTCTCACCACCTTTGGAGAGGTTTCTTTCTTATTTTCACAGGATGAACAAGATTTTTCCTCCTGGATCCAGATTTGATGCTCATACCCTTCTACCTCCACCTTGAAGATACTATCAATCTGTTCCAACTGTGAGGTTTGAATCATCAGCCGTAGATCATATATTTTCTTCCTCGAGAAAGTGTCATCATCTGATTTGATGAAGTAGCTCAATCCTTCAGTTAGCCATTTGTAGAAACGTTGTGACATACAAGAAGGAGGGACTCCTCTTACTCGGATCCAACATCTCCTGCTAGTACTTTCTTTTGATACAGAGTCATCCGACCACGATCTCATCGATACAAATAAGTTTAACATATCATCTGTTTGATCCTGTAATAGTCTTCTTTTTATATCTTCCGATTTTGGAGTAAGGAGTCTTGTTGAGTCATCAATAAAGGAAATACCCACATCCCGATATCCTTGTCTCTGCAGGACAGACGCCACATCTTCATCAGAACTTCCCTGTCCCATAGTAGCAACCAGACTAAATGCCATCCATTTCTTTTCAGCAGGAGTGGGTATGAAGCAGCCTCCTTGTGCCCAGGTTTTATCTTAAATTTCCTACTCCGTTGCATCACCAGTGTTGTCTGATATCATGTCCGCATTGATGGTAATTCGTGGTACTTTCTTTTTGTCCTTGTAGGTACCATTTGTTTTCCCATGTCCTTGTCCTTGAGATTCCTGGTATTGATCTCTGTTATATTTGGAATATTGCACTTCAATGAAGTGGTCATTATACCAGATTCCTTGTAGCAACCCTCGGATGTCCGAGTTGCTGTACATATATACAAAGCCATACCTTTTGTTCTGGATATTCAGTTTTTTTGGCACAAATAGATCTTTTATTCCACCATATTTTGCGAACATTTGATAAAGCTCTGCATTACTACACTGATTTGGGAAGCCAGCAAAATAAAGATTGACGGATGTTTCCTTCAGTCGCCTATTGAACTGTCTAGTTATATTTGGCCTTCTTTGTTGCCATTGATATTGTTCTCTTTCTCACCTTCGTTGATTCCGAATTCGAAGTTGCAGGTTCCTTCTCATACTAACAGTTGAAATAATTTCACCTAATCACAGGGCGTGAATGGTGGACATAGAGAGAGCCATCATCTCCGCCTCCTATCAATCGAGCTCACCCGTAAAGACAAAGGAGGTCATCCAAACCACTCCTGCCAAACGAGCTCACCCAGAGTGGCAAAGGAGCATTCTGGAGATTATATACATACTTGAGAGTTGCAGATACACTGTTAGAGAGGAGCTTGAGGGAGAGACAGTACGAACAGATCTAAAGAAGAAGAAAGAATATGGAGACTCCTGCCAAACGAGCTCACCCGGAGTGGCAAAGGAGCAATCTTTCCGTCGTAGTTACCATCAGAACTGTTGTATAAGAGCAGCACTTGATTTCCATGGTTATTTCCGGCTAGATCTGGCCGGAAAGACCCATCTCGATAACCGTGTCTGAGAGAAAAGACTTTAGGCGGGATCTTTCAACTCACTCAGCTAGAGATGATCATACTTGTGGGTAGGGTTATCCTGGATCATACCCAACCCGATATCGGGTCTCACTCTATTTATAAATTATAGGGTTGGGTCTCGGGTCTAACGCCGGGTCACGGGTTTACCCCTTACACGGGATCATAATCAGTTACCCTTAATTTTTTTTTAATATCTACGAGGATTTGAACCTATAACTACAATAATTAACTTAATTTTCAACAACCACGAGATTATTTGTGACTACTTGTTAATAGTTTTATATTTTAATTTATTATTTTAACTTAAAAAACTAACTTTTAAATGTTATATTAATTAAAATTTTCGAGTTGGTTTATAAATATTCATGAACTAACTTTTGATATTAACCTAGAAATTAATTAATTAAATAATTTTTAATTCTAAGTCAATTAAATAAACTAATGTTCAAATTTTAACGTAAATTTAAAATATGGTATTTAAAGTACACTTATTTATTTTTTTCACCAAATATTTTTTATTTCTAGTTACTCCTTAAATTACAAGTTCTCACTGTTTATTTAAAATTACTTCTTTGAATACTTAAATTTTCAAGATCAACATTAAAATTATAAGCCAAAGAATAAATATTTATAAATTATTATTTTTTGTGTATGTTTTGTAATTTAAATTATTATAATTTAATGTTATATTTATAATTTAAAATTAATTTTAATTTTATTTATTTAAAATATAAGTTTGTACGAAATAATTGTGGTATCAAAAAATCTCGTGTCATGAATCTAGCAATATACCTTGACCTGTCATGGGTATGAGACTCGTCGGGGTAAGGGTGTGGCCACAGAATATGATGTTTGACTATAGCGTCATTGTTAGGGCTGATCGAAGATTTGATAATCTCGGTAAATTTGTCTTTCTGCCACGTTAGTTACTCTGTTTTTCTTATTTAGCACTCACTGACCTTCTAAATATCAGTGTCACGCACCGACCTTCTGGAGAGCGGTATCAATCCACACCGCTCTCTGAAAAATCGGTGTAATTAAGCACGAATAATCTGCGTTATTAGCTAGCATCGGTCTACGGAAGGCCAGTATATTTTACACCGGTCCACAGTAGAACGGTGCCTAAAACAAACATACTCAGTAAATTCCGCCCTTAGCCAGGATCTAAGGAGGGTGCGATGTATGCAATCATACCCTCATCCCTCAACACGATAGGGAGATTGTTTCTATGGAAACCCTCATCTAAAAAAAACAATTATTATTATTATTATAGTAATAGTAATAGTAGTAGTAATTCTAGTAATAGTGGTAATATATTATTATTTTAACAATAATAAAAGTACTAAGCGAATATAGCAGAAATAAGCTACTTACCTCAACCATACACTACATATATCTGGAATAAAATAAATGCATACACAAATAAGGAACCAACTAAACAGATAAAATACAATTAGGTGCAAATATCCACTAGTATATCCCACTAATTTCTAACAGCCTAGAGGTCCATACATAAATAACTACTCTATATAGTCATATACATCTTTAACCGTAATATGACGTCTCCAACTCGTCCTATCAGAGGTCGTGTCATCGGAGATGTTCAATCCTACTAAGTCTAGCCGAATCTGCTCATCCCATGTTCTCTTAGGTCTCCCCCGCCTTCGTCGCCCTTCGACTTGTAATCCTTCGACTCTCATGACTGGCTCGTCCACACTCTTACTGCATACATGTCCAAACCATCGTAACCTACCCTCCCTCAGTTTGGCACTTATAGGCACGACACCTAGTGTATGTCTCTAAAGACTTCATTTAGAATCTTGTCTAATCTCGTGCGACCACACATCCACTTTAGCATTTGCATCTCCGCCACTTCAAATTTCTGCGCATGCGACAATCTCATAGCCCAACACTCTGACCCGTAGAGCATTGTCGATCTTATAACCATTCTATAAAATTTTCTCTTTAACTTGAGTGAGACTTTTTTATCACACAACACTCCAGTAACCAATCACCATTTCATCCATCCAACCTTGAGACGATAGATAACATCGCCTTCCACACATTCATCTTTTTCTATGATGAATCCTAGATATTTAAAACTATCTTTCTGTTGGAGGGTCTGGTCCGTAATCATAACGTCCACTCTACTCTCCTCTGTTTCATTGGCAAATTGCATGCCATATACTCCATCTTCTAACGACTCAATCGGAGACCCTTAGCCTCCAATATCACTCTCCAACGTTCCAACTTAGCATCGACTTCCTCATTCGTTGCAGTAGGGTTACGAGCGAGTATTCAATCCATTTGATCATGAAACTTTATTTTGCTCGTCATCAAACCCGCTTTCCAAGCCATTTCCTTCACGACCTTATCTTTGTAATGCGCATTAATATTCGAACAAATATGTCGTAGGCAAAATCTGTTCACACCGATCTGCCATTTAATGCTGGAAGTTGGCTAATTGCATTCAGACAGCCTCTTCCTCTATAAGAAATTATACAACTAGGTATGTCTTTGGTCACGTGTAGTGCCAATCTCTCTAAAACCCAATATCATTCAGCCTTGCTCTCTTCGTTGACCAATACAAATGCGAGGGGCAAAATATGTCAACTAACATCTTGTGTTACATCAATGAGTAACTTTTGCTTGAAAGGACAATAGAGATGCATACCGTCGACAGAAATGATCGGACTACAATGTTGGTAACCAGCAATGCACTGCCCAAATGTCCAAAACACATAGATTAGCTCTTTTTCCGTAGGAATATATGTATCTCTTTGAGCCCAGTCGACAACGTTTGTAGGGTTCTAGTGCTTTAGTACTACTAGGTATGTGGGCAAACTTCTGACGTCAGACATCCATGTTTTGTGCACCATCTCAATTGCCCTCTGTAGTGCAAACCAAGCTTTCGAATACTTGACTTCAAAATCGTATTTAGATTGTATCATCAGTTGCAGATGTTGTACCGTAATAGCTAAAATATCAAACTCAGTAGTGTTAAAATATAATAAACTACTAGTATGTTAATGAATAATAAATATAACTAACTAGTGGGTACCTGGATCATTGGTTAATAACCCAACCAATTCTCGGGCGACCATGCTCTTCGTATCACTTTTGTACACACAACATTCTCTTTTTGCATGTACAACATGATATTACTCTACAGCCTGCTGCAAACGTGCTTTGTCTTTGAATAATTGGCCGATCTCAAGCAAACCAATGTCGTCGTCGAAACGACTTGTACTCATTGATGGGGAATACCCATAGAATTCCCAAGTTGAGGATATGCATCATGATGCCACTCGGCAGGTCTACCATCTAATGGTGCAGGGTACATCTGATCGACCTGAGGCCTTGGACGAATCGTACGGATCAAATACATATCCTCACCTTCATCTTCACTATCAGGTTCAGAATCAAGAATCTCACCTCCTACAGGCCCTACTGAATCAGCTTGTGGATATGTAAAAATCCCGATGGCTTCAGGTGGTGGAATAGTGGATCAGGTATTACATGGTGGTTCCCACCCTCTATTTATACTCATTTGGCGTTGATCATCATCCTGGTGGGTGGAAAATTCAAATTCCATTGCCCAGACGAACCGCTATCAGCGTATAATCCAGAACCGTAGTAATTGCTCATTATTGAATATTTATTGTGTTGGTGGTGCTAGGAATGTAAAATTTGGGGGTGAATTTATAATATACATCCCGAATTTTGGAAGTCCGGGATTCTTTACAATCCCGGACTTTGCAAATCCAGGACTTGTATTCCCGACAAATCTACCCAGACTTCCGAACACCGTGACTTTAATTCCTGCCAAAACATTAAAATCCCGGACTTTCGAAGTTCGGGAACTGTTTCCTGCCAAAATATTAAAATCTCAGACTTCTAAAGTCCAGGATACGTTAAGCACGTAGATTAGGCAGGCTAATGATGCCCGTTGACACGAAGAACGAGATTTATAATTCCCATTCATCGCAAGTCCGGGTGCTAATTCCAAGACTTCGCAAGTTCAGGCCTTATTCTTGGATTTCTGAAGTTCGGGCCGTGGCAAATTAAAAAAGGCACGACGACCATGTGGCAAAAAAAAATTAACCCAACTTCATTGGAGTTTTTGACTTTTGAAGGCTTTTCCACCACCAAGCTAACGCCAGAATCAAAACAAACAATTTAAAAATGACTTCTACGATTGAAAAGTCAAAGTATCTTTTGAGAAAAATTTGCAAACATATCCGAAGAGAGATGCCTTTCAAAGGGATTAGAGAGAAGTTTGGAAATCTGATGAGGGCCTGAAGGTAAATGTAGGTCACTCAGAACGAAAAATCTTCAAGTACCGAATATTAGGTAACGAATAAATGTTATGTGTCAAATTCTAATTATGTTTGTCAGATCAAAGTGTTGGATCTCAATCTCGACGGTCATGATTTGAATTCGGCATATAACTCATTTATTCGGCATCTAATGTTCGGCACTGTAAGTTTTCTCACTCAGAACACTGCCCTCCTTATCAGAGAAACTATATCAAGACAAGAAGTCTCCCTCAAAGACAAATTAATCTGAACTGTCAGATTTAATCCAAAAATCCAAATTAATTTGTACTTAAATCAGTGTTCGAGAAAGCGCTAGACGGATCTTAGGCGGTCAGGGGCTGCTCAGTGCCTAAGCAGCCTAGGCACCCGCTTAGGCAGGTTTATAGGCGGCCTAAGCGGGAATTCGGGCAAGGCAGATGACAACATTCTATCGCCTAGGCGGTGACTAAGCGGCTGAGGCGACCGCCTTCTCGAACAGGGACTTAAATACACCAAAATAGGTCGAATCCCATTTCAAGAGAGGAGTTCTTGGAGTTGAGAAGACAGAAGACTCCCTTCCACCATTCTCCTCAACTTTTGATTAGGCTTTATTTGACCGTCTGATTCAATCTCCATGTAATTTCTTCCTTCCAATCCAGAAAATTTGCGATCTTCGGAACGTTCGCGGCTGGAATCCAACAAAAATTCACCCGACTCCTATTATCGTATTGAACCGGGTTCTCCTCCAATCCACAGTCAATAAAACTAGGGTTGTATGAGGCAGTCGATTTGTCATCGTCTATTTCCTCTCCATACAAATTCTTTGAGTCCAAGAATCAATTCCAGGGAAAGAGTTATTGGACTCCAAATTGTTGAAAGGTAGTTATATTTTAAATAAGGTAAGGATATATATAAATCCTTCCTTATATTAGTAATCCCGAAATTGTGGGATTGTGGAGATCATGGAGATCATGACTCTTGTCTGTATGTATCCTCAAAACTGTGAATAACAATACAAGAAAAAATCTTCCAGAAACTCTCAGTGTAACCTTAAATTCTGGCAGCGAAGATTTGCTCCAGATTTTTTATTTGGTGACCAAAGCGAATCGAATTGTGCAAGGGACTCTTCAATTGTAAGAATATTATTCACGATGCAACTCACTTTGGACTGAGATCGATCGACGACGACCGCATCCCATGAAGTGTGTTGATGACATCAACGAGCAACAACTAGATTCAATCAGAGCACCGACTATTCAAATTCCTCGCGAGATTAAACACGGAGTATGAACACAAGAAAGTTGTTCAAACAGCAAATGGAGAATTTGCCCCAGTGAAAAGTGCGGGAATTGTTGAAATCTCTCCTTCCAAAAGATTATCTATAAATGTTTATATGTGTCATCCTTATCATACAAGCTGCTTTCGATAAGTCATATTTCAAGGGAATTAAATTGTGTTGTGCTAATTTACCCGACTTTCTATCTTCTGCAGGATATCCGTTCGAAGAAGATCATTGGGCATGGTACTGAGCGGGGTGAATTGTACTATGTCGATGAAGTCACTTCAGAGGGACGGATACATTGACCCATGAGTCACCTGATCCCCAAAGTTGGTTGTGGCATCATCGATTGGGGCACCCGTCTCACTCCTATCTATGTCGGTTATTTCCTCAGTTTTCTAGCATTCTTTTCCATTGTGATATTTGTGTGTTGGCAAAAAGTCATAGATAGCCTTTTGTGTCAAAACATTCTCGTATTCCAAAAATGTTTTCTTTAATTCATTCTGATGTTTGGGGACTAGCCCCTGTGATTGGGGGACAAGGGGTTAGTTATTTCGTATTATTAATTGAGATTGCACTCATTTGACTTGGGTGTATTTCCTGAAAAATAAGTATGAGGTCTTTGATAAGTTTATCCATTTTTTTCCGATGATTGCTACTCGATTTCAAACCAAATTTCAAACTCTTCGATCTGATAATGGGATGAATTTGTAAATCACCAAATGGCCAGTTTTTTCTCTAAAAATGGGTTAGTAAATCAGACTTCTTATGCTTATTCTCCACACCAAAATGGGGGTAGTGAAACGAAAAAAATCGTTTTCTCCTTGAAATGACTAGGACTTTAATGATTGAATCTCATGTCCCATCCAATTTTTGGCCTGAAGTAGTAGCTATGTCGGTTTTCTTGTCTAACCGTCTACCTATCCAAATTTTGAAATTTCGGACTCCTATTCAAACTCTGTCTGATTTCACGCATGTTCCCCCATCTATGTCTCTAGCACCCCGTATTCTTGGATGTTCCGTTAATGTTCATATTCTTAAATTGCATCATTCCAAATTTGATGCTTGTGCTGGAAAGTGTATTTTTGTGGGATATAGGGGTACCTAGAAGGGTTATCGTTGTTATAATCTTAAAATTCATTGTATGCATATCACTCTAGATTGCAACTTTATAGAGATTGAGTATTATTACCATTCGTCTCCCCAACCAGTGGGTCAGGGGGAGAACTCGGTATCAGACTCACTTGATTGGCTCGACTCTCTATTCATGCCATAGTCGACTCACGCACCTCACGTGCCTAGCTCAGATTTACATGTTACTCTGATGACGAGTGCATCTCATGTGTCTCACGCACCAGCCTCATCATCCACACTCCCATCTACTCATGCGTCTCATGCGCAAAACCCGTCTTATGAATCAGGTAGACCACCTTCACTGGGGCACGACATTGACATAGAACGGCTGACTCGGGATGAGCAACCGCAGTTGTCTTCTTCTGTAGATATCTAGGTAACTTCTATGCATACTGAACTTCCGTATTCTCTGGAGTCTGGGTCTTCTATGGATTTTGTGACTAACCATGATGCAGGACCTGAACCTAGTACACCCATGTATGCTTTACCTCACAAGGCTACTCGGAGTGTGAAATCGAAGAAGTACACTCCTGATCATGATCTTAAAATTCAGAGGTACCTTGTTGTTGATTTGGTCAGGGAGAGCTTTTCTAAGCCTGCACGAGCCTTTACTGCGGCGATATATATTGATGATGTGCCAAGTAAAGTGGAGGCAAGCTATGGAGGATGAGATGAGGGACAAGGCGAGACTTGTAGCAAAGGATATGCACAGATGTATGGGATTGATTACTCTGAGACGTTTTCCCCTATGGAAAAATTGGACACAATTCGGATACTTTTCTCTATTGCAGCAAATCTGGATTGATATTTACATCAATTTGATGTCAAAAATACTTTCTTGCATGAAGATTTATATGAGGAAGTATATATGGACGGACTACCTATTTTTTCTCTCAGTTTTTACCAAAATGAAGTATGCAAGCTGAAAAAGTCTCTATATGGTTTGAGCAATCTCCCAGGGCATGGTTTGAGCATTTCACATTAGTTATGAAGAAGTATGAGTACATTCAAGAGCAACTCTGATCACATACTATTCTTGAAGCGTCAAGACCAAGGAATTACATGTTTGATCATATATGTGGAAAACATGGTGATACATGTAAAGTGTACACGACCATGTTATAATACAATGCTGGTAAGTAAGGGTCAAGATCCACAAGGAGAGACTTATCAACATGCAACCAACTTACAATACCTATCACAGTAACCTAACATTCAGGGGGTTCTATCTAACAAGCTACTGGACAGAATTTAATGAAATCAACTGGAATAGAAAACTAGACAAGTGTAGAACAATTGTTGTGAAACACTTGATCTAAAATCGCAACACAAATTAAGATAAGACACATAATAGAGAGACAACTCAAGGCTTAGGTGTATTGTTTTTCTAAATCACTAATGACCAAATCTAATCACCAAAGAACCAATTCTTGTCTATCTTAAACCACAAAACCCTTGTATAATTAGCCCTATGGTCAAGGTGCTAATCAAACTTAAAGGCAGGTTAGGGATAATACCCTAAGGACGGCCAATTGGTAAACACAATTGAGCTTTGGCTCAACTTAAGATCTATGCTGTCTTGTTCTTGAGTGTGACACCACAAGCTAATGGTAATACCTCAAGGGAGGCAGTGTGAGAAAGTCTAGTGTTGAATCTACACGCTGTCGTAATGAATGTTAATCACCCATAAACATTCATAATATTCGGCCAAAGCCCATAAACTAGCAAAACAGTATATGCTCATATAAGACATTAGCAAGAATGATTCAAAGGTTCATAAAAACATGGTCAAAAGCAATAAAACTCGGTTTAATTGAGCCCTAAATCTACAGAGTTAGCTCATGCTCGAAGCATGAACTGATACAAGCAAGGATGTACAGCAACAGCTTGAATCCATGGCTTCTTCACTCTCAGATGCTTCAAAGGACTAGCTTCTGGTATTTTCGCCAAATTGCCTCCTTTACCGCCTCTAGTGTGTATTTTGTCTGAATGAGACTTATTTATCCCTTCTACGGCAATGTCCCTGTACAATGGCAAGGTTGTCCTTCAAGCTGTTTATGAACTGCAAATGGTTCCAAGGACTGTAGTGTCTTTGCAGCATCACTTGAACCCAGTTCAGTAGTTGGGTCCCAAACTCGATCACTGCGGTCCCAAATGTATGTAATGTGTGAAGAAGACTTGTAAAGGATCTTATGGAATCTACTCTGGTGAAAGGGAAAGAACGCCCTTGAAGCCAGTTGAGAGATATCCTCCACGCAAGGAACTATTTAGACCATGCACCTGATCTTTACCCAGAATGGTAAAGTCTTCTAAAGCTCGGTCTCTGCGGCATTTTCAGCACTCCATGTATCATATGAGCTGTAGAGCATTCCTTAGACTACATTCCTGTAAAAGGACGGACCTGCCCTCGAGTTTGTTTGAAAGATATACACTCTGAAAGGGTGCTAGAAGTCTTTTCTCTCTCATTTCCCGAATTGGTTAAACATCCTTTGGGTGGTTGTTGGCCTTTCCCGTTTCAGCAAAATCTTGTTTCTTTGTATCTTTGGCTCCAATTTTTGCATGTATCTCACACAAGGATATGTACACGAGACCTTTAACCATCATTTGAACATGAGATTGAGCCTAGAACACCAAATGTACACTTAATCACGTGAACTTTGGCCATTTTACTCTTTTCTTCACAAATTTGCACAAGCTACTATATTTGAACTTTAAATTTGAATCAACACAAATAAGTACAAAATAAGACAATAATGAAGTGATTAGGGCATAATATGATAAGAATTGATAAGCTAAGGAAGCTCAAAATGTGATATGAATTTAGCTTATCACATGGTTATCAAAGGGGATAATATAGAGGAAATTGAGACCTTAAGGAGGAACTTATTCAAAGATTTTGAGATGAAAGACTTGGTCATGTTAAAATATTTTCTCGAAATTGAAGTATCACGATCAAGACATGACATTTATATCTCGCAGAGGAAGTATATCTCGGACCTACTTACAGAGACAGGATTGGTTGATAGTAAACCAGCAGACACTCCTGTTGTTCTGAATCATGGCCTAAGAATTGTGGAAGGGGCTGAAGCAGCTGATCGAACTCAATATCGGCACCTAGTGGGCAAGTAGATTTATTTGTTACATACTCGTCCGGATATGATTGCGTACATCTTGTGAGGGGTGGGGCTATGATTGATTACTCGTCTGGATATGATTGATTACATATCGGCACCTAGTGGTTTCTACGAACATAATCTCCTCATCCTGTGAGGGGTGGGGGTATGATTGCGTACATCTTACCCTCCCCAAACCCTACCTGAGGGCGGGATTTACTGGGTACGTTTGGTTTGGTTTCGTCTGGATATGCATATGCAATGGGGTTTATAGACAATTCATGCATAACCCCCAGAAGAATCACATGGATGCAACATTGAGGATTTTGAAATATCTCAAGTGGATCCCCTGACACTGGGGTCTTGTATCAATAAGTTGTCATCTAAAGATTGAGGCCTGTACGGATGCTGATTAGGCGAGTAACCTAGTGGATCTTCGATCAACATCCGGGTATTTTACTATTGTGGGTGGCAATCTTGTCACCTTAAGAAGTAAAAAACTGAAAGTGGTTGCATTATCAAGCGCAGAAGCTGAGTTCCAAGGAATGGCCTGTTGCCTGGCAGAGATTTTTTTATAAGGAAACTGATGTTAGGTGGAGTGTACGCAAAATGTATTAGAATGGGTCCTACTGAATTATGCAATGATATGAGAACGGTGTGTCAAGCTGTGACTGAGCCAATATTGATTGGTGGCAATTTTAATGCTGTAATTTCTGCTGAGGAAAAGAATGGAGGTCGTCCTGTCAATCTCAATGCAACAGGGGAATTTATAGATGCAATGCAAGACATTTATCTCTCTGATACAAGTTTTGTTGGTAACACTTACACCTGGAGTAACAATAGATCAGGGAGAGATAGAGTTCTTAAATGGTCGGATCGTGTTTTGCTTTCTAAGAGATGGATTGTTGAATATGTTCCAGTCAGTGTTACTCATCTTAATAGGAATAATTTGGATCACTCTCCACTACTTCTGGAGTTAATGTGTGATGGTGATAAATTTATGTCACACTAATGTGCAAGTATACACAGTCACACTAATGTGCAAGTATACACAGTCACACTAATGTGAAAGTATACACAGTCACACTAATGTGCAAGTATACACAGTCACACTAATGTGCAAGTATGCACAGTTACACTAATGTGCAAGTATACACAGTTATTTTGAATTATGAAAGTTGTGGGGAAAATTAGGAAGTGACCGAATGTATACTTCTTTTTCTTCTCATGGAAGGAAAGGTGAGGGTAGGTGAAAGATATTTTGGGAACATATGCCAAACTTCTTGTATAAGCTTCTACTCCTCTCTCATTTGGTGTAAACATTCGGATGTATGTATATTTTGGTCAAGAATTCAACCTATGGCCACCATTATTGACAAAGTCAACTTCTTCATTCCTTTTGTAATTTGACTTTTATAAATGAAGGAGATGTGGTCTCTTGCTAGCCACATAATATTTTGGATATATTTGCAACATTCGCATGTTGCATTTCTTCATTGAATTGTAATCTTCACTTGCATAATTATGGCTCCAAATGGTATGTAGCTTAAGTGAAGGATTGTGTAGCTTTTGTCCAAATGTTTCTCTTGGTCTTCACGTGTCCATATCATGCCAAAATGTGCATGAAATGAGTATAAAACCTACAACATATGAACATGTGCCTCTTTTTTCCAAGTTAGCGCAAACAATCATCATTTAGGGCATAATCTAAGTGTTGAGGGCATAAAATGGTTGAAAATAATGCTTGAAATAAGCTCCAAATAGGGGCTTATCAATGTGTCCAATTAGAAGATTACCAGACAGATTTCAATTTCATGGCTTCTGGGTCAGTCATTCTGGATTTCATGACAAGGTTGGAGAAGCGTGGGAAGCTAATGCTCTCTCTTGTAATGTGATTCAGATTTTTGATGAGAAACTCAAACTGCTGAGGAAGGAGCTCAGATTATGGAATCACGAAGTGTATGGCAACATCTTTGTGAACATAAAACAATCAGAGGAGCTGAATGCGAGCTTGGAGAATACTTATGATCAACAGGAGAAAGTAAGGATAGAGAGCAATTACATCTCGCTAAAGCTTAGCATACTAGAAATATGCTTGTTGAGGAGCTGTGGAAAGAAAAGGCAATGGTTAAATGGTTAAGGTAAGGGGACAAGAATGTTACATATTTTCATAAAACGGTGAAAATCAGGAGATACAAATCTGCACTACTTTCCATGGGAGCAGCAGATGGCTCTCAAGAAGTTGCAACAAATATTCCTAAGAAACTAGTTGAACACTTCAGCAAGTAGTTAACTACAGAAGCTTCATGAGTCAACTTTCAGCTCCTTGATCTTATTCCTCGGATCATGAATGATGAGATGAATAAAGCAACAATAGAATGGCCAACAGAAGATTAGATAAAACATGCAATTTTTGCTATGAACGAGGACAATGCCCTTGGTTCGGATGACTTTTCTGGATTATTATTTCAAAGCTGTTGGAGTATAATAGCAGCAGACCTTGTACAAGCAATTCTGTGTTTTTTTGCAGACCAAGAACTTCCACAAATAATCACAGCTACCCTCCTGTTCATGGTTCCAGAAGTAACTAATCCCTGCAATATTTTTGAGCTCCGTCCAATTAGTCTATGCAAATTTCTTTGCAAGATCTTTACCAAGATTTTGACTACTCGGTTAGCAGCTGTTATGCCGAGTATAATATCACCACAGCAGAGTGGTTTTGTTCGAGGCAGGCTGATTTCAGGCAACACTTTGCTGGCTCAAAAGTTGTTTCATTCGCTTGATAAGAGGCAGGTTGGTCCAAACATTGCTATCAAAATTGATATGGAGAAAGCATTTGACAGAGCATCGTGGTTGTTTCTTACCAAAATTCTACGAGCTTCTGGGTTTGCTGAACTTTTCGTAGATCTTATATGGAGAACACTATCCAACAACTGGTTCTCAGTTTTGTACAACAATCACACTTATGGTTTCTTCCAGTCTTCGAGAGGCGTTCACCAAGGAGATCCGTTGTCGCCCTCTTTGTTTATCATTGCTTTTGAAGCACTTAGTAGAGGGCTAAATGATATGGTGAAAAAGAATGCAGTCTGCTCCTTCAAGCTACCCAAAGCATGGATCTAGATATCTCTCCTTCGTGGATGACTTGCTGATCTTTAAAAAGGCTAGTCAGAAATCCTTGCAAAAAGTGCTACATTTGTTGAAAAACTTTGAAGAAAAATCTGGCCAGAAGATAAATGTACGAAAAAGCAGTTCCTTCATCTCTAAAAAAGGTAATAGTTGAACTGATTGAAAACATTCAGATCTGGATAGGATTTCAGTATAGCACTCTCCCTCACACATATTTTGGGATCCCTCTGTATCACGGGAGGAAGCTGTCTAGTTTATTCTCAAGTTTGAATCTTAAAGTCAAAAACAAACTGGATAACTGGAGCACTAGTTACTTGTCAATTGGGGGAAGATTGATCCTTGCTTGACATGTTCTTTCCAAGCTACTGATCTGCCACTTCATGACATTGATGCCAAGTAAACTTGTCATAAGAAAACTTGAAACCATTTTTGCAGACTTCTTATGGGGTGTTGATGAAGGCAGGAAAAAATGACATTGGTTGTCATGGAGAAGAATCTGCTACCTTTCTCTGAAGGTGGATTAGGAATACGGAGTCTGCACGATATATGCAAAGCTGCTATTATGAAGCAATGGTGGAGATTCAGATAAGGAGGACTGTTGTGGGCTGAGTTTATGGCCAAAAAATACTGCACATATGATGATTTTAGTTATGTTGAAGCAAATCCCAGAAGTTCTCACATTTTGAAAAACTTACTGCCCATCAGACCAATTATGCTGGATCATACGAGCTAGTTTGTTGGTGATGGGTGTAATATAAATCTGTGATGGGATAAGTGGACTTCTTTAGGGCCGATTGGAAAGATAATTCCACCTAATATCAGGTGCATAAAAGTTGCAAACATTCAGGATCATCAAGGCTAGAACCTTAAGGAGCTTAGTGTGCCAAACAATGTGGAAAATACAATCTTAAACACCCCTGCTCTACTCCAGAATGATAAGATGATTTGGGAGCCAAAAGTAGATGGAATCTTCTCCTTTAAATCCGCTTGGGAAGCAATAGGCTTCGTTGTACTCCCAAATGAATTTACACTCAGCTTTGAGAGGCCAGGATCCCATTGAAGATAAGTATCTTTGTGCGGAGAGCGCTGCACAATGCTTTGCCGGTAGATGATAGAATTAAGAGCCTGCGCATACCTCCAGTATCAAGGTGTTACTGCTGCTCCTATCAGCCACAAGAAGAGACTGTAGACCACATTTTTCCCTATGGAAGGATTGCATAAAGTCTCTGGAATTACTTTGACCAGCTGTATTCTTCCATCAGGTGTTCTCCAACCGGTCCTTTTCTTTTTCTTTAGTTTAAATTTGAGTATCAACGAAAATGCAGGAGTTGGTTCTTGTATGTGTGGACCCCTCGCATGCCATGATTGCTCGTACGTGTGCCTAAGCTTGATAATTGTCACCTCCGGAATGCAATAATCTATGAGGTCTTTACGATATTTCCGACAAGTCTACAAATTTTCAAATATTAAGATCAATATATAAGTTATTTGGTAAATTGTTGTTTAATGAAAAACTAACCTGTATCGCACGAAAGTACGGAATGTTGTATCGAGACCACTTACCACAAGAGCAATTGTGGATACTTAACTCGACACGCTGATATTCACGTGAGCCCTAAGTATAAACTTGTGCGTGAAATCGAGTTCCATCCTCAATCTGATCGAATGGCTGCATTTCGTGCATCGGAGCACGTGCCATACCTCGCTCGTAAAAATGTCTGGCTTTCTCACTCCACGCATCAAGAGACGATGTGATGCACAAACAATCACTCCTAGGTGCATTGAAGTAGTCAATGCAACTATTATGCATCTGTTGCACGATCGATGTTATGGGCAATCGTCGCGCTCCCTTCAACACTACATTGAAGCATTCCACCTGATTTGTGGTCATTATTCCACAGTGTGGTCCTCCGTCATACTACAATGTCCACATATGCAAAGGGATGCTCATAAGATAGTCGTGTGCTTTTGGATTCCGGCAGAAAATTGCAGTCATCTGATTGTGAAACTGTCTTACTAACTCGTGAGTCGGCTTTCCATGCCATTCCCTTGGCATCTGGGCATATATGGCGTAAGCAAAATCTAGAGTCACTTCTTTCGTCATTGAATGCACGTACGTCAGGAATAGCTCCATGAATTCTGGAACCCCTGTCCAAAATCAAGCAGTGATGCCTGCATCCTTTGATGTAACATTCTCTTCTAACTTCTCAAGAAACCAACGTCGTGCCTCAGTGTTCTCTTCATCTACTAATACAAATGCAACTGGCAATATGTGTCCACTAACATCTAATGCTACCGCCACAAGTAATTTGAACTTGTACGGGCAGTATAGATGTGTTCCATCAACAAACAGAACAGGACGGCAGTATTGGTACGCAGTGATGCAAGGACCAAAGGCCCAAAACATATATTTCAGTTCCTTCTCCATTGTGTTGTCAGTATCCTCAAGCCTCCAATCCACAACATGTGTCGGATCCCAATGTTTTAGTGCTGCAAGATAGGTGGGTAAACATGCAACACCAGACGTCCACGTACCGTACTTTATTTCAAAAGCACGTTGGACTACCCACCAAGCATTTGAATATCGAATCTCAAATCCATATCCATTTTGCACCAACTGCTGAGCCATATACGCTGTGAAGCCTAAAAAATAATAATATCTTCATCAAATTACGGCCGTACATATATAAGAAATGCACAGAAAAATAGATTTGTATTACCTGGATCTTTTCGGACTAGGCCGTGCAACTCATGTGCAACAAATGTCTTCATCAAATTACTGTGATACTCGGTCACCACATTAGGATCACACCTATGCTCTGGCCCGATATAAGTTATTTCTCATGTACAGCCATCGGGTCTGTAAAGCACAGTGAGCGACCAATCACATCCTTCACCTTCAGCATGGTGCTTACATTCAACATACTAACGTTTCTTATCGCAGTTAACCACCCAAAACTTCCTTTTCGCCACCATAATATGATATTTCATTACCAAATGCTGCAGATGAGGCTTATCTTTGAACAGTTGGTCCTCTTCAAGCAGACCTAAGTCTTCGTTGAAATGTTTTCCGCTCAATGGTGGTGGAATATTCATTGAGTCCCCCATCATAGGACATGTCGTTTGGTAATATGGAGTATATGATTCATCATACATGAGATCTACGCGTGGCTGTACCGAAATATGTTGCATATCCTCTCCCTCATCTTCAGTGTCAGGTTCAGAATTAATGTCGTCTACATCAATGTCTGCTGTATCACCTACCGGATTGATAATAGCAAACAAGTTGTCAGCTGCATTACTTTGAGGCAACATCCAGCTATTTTGTGGCTGGAAACAACCTCCTTGACTCATTGGTTGAGACCACATATCTTGGCTTGGCGCGAAAGGACATTGTGAATAATTTGGATACGATTGATGTGAATAATCAGGATTTTGAGTTAATGAGCTTGGCTCAACATACTCCGTAGGCATATTTAAATCAAGGATTTGCGAACTCGAACCGAAAAACCAGTCAAAAAAATCAGAACCGCCAAAATTATCCATTACAATATATCCTAAAATAGAACATTAAAAATAAATTAATATTAATTCAATATTAAACATTTTAAATGCACAAAACTGAATATTAAAAAATACATCTGAAAAATAAGAAAACAACTTATAGCTGCTCTCCCTGGCACTTCAAACTGTGAATGTTTTTTAGATACATACTTGAAATGGTATCTGTTTTGGAGGTGTAGGTAAATAAAAACCAGGAAGCTTGTTTAAATAGATGAGTTCGCGCAAAAGCCAACAACGCAGAAGAGGGGGGAAAAGAGGAGCGGGAAAGGTCGCGGTGAAGCCTTCAGTGCGGATGCTAATCCGCGCTGGAGGCTTCAGCACGAAGTCCTTAATGACGAATTAAGAACTTCGCGCTGAAGCAACTCTTTTGCCCTTACAGGGTACGTTCAAAAATTTAACCTCACCCATAACATGAAAATTCAGTATGCAAGACAACACATAAGGGACACATAAGGGACACAAGTACATGCAAAAAAAATATAATCCGGTTGAGGATGAAAGGAGATGAGATGTAATATTATCTCTGAAATTCAGTACATGCAAAAAAAATATAACATGAAAATTCAATATTCCTTTTTGACTTTTGTTTCGCTGATGCGCTGCTGATGTACTTGGTTGAGGATGAAAGGAGATGAGATGTTGATACATCCTCTCAAATGAAAAAGGAGCAATCTGATGATCTGGCTGCTACAATGGGCGCTAAAAAGTATGAACTCACAAACCCAGTGAACGTAATAGGTGAGATCCTACAACTGGACTTATATGGGAATTCTGGGTCTCAAGTACATTCTGGCCCAAGACGTGAGATTTGAGTTTGAGATTTGGGTGAGGGAGGTACAAGACGTGAGATTCGAGTTTGAGAAATGGAGTTCGAATGTAGTGTATGAATATAGTGAGGATGAGGTTTCGGCTCAAGAAAAAAATTTGGACGAATCAACCAAGGAGGAAGGGGAAATTGGGGGCAGAAGAGATGGAGTAAATGAGGAGATAGAGGGTAATGAGAAGGGTATTGATGAATGGAAAGAAATGCAGAACTTTGAGAAGGATAAAAGCTGTGAGGGGCATGGAAAACTGTGGCAAATCATGCCCGGAGCCGAGGAGGACGGGGAAAAATGGTGGAAGATAGACTGAGCAGAGATACCGGTGCGGGTGAACAAGGTATGGCAGTCCAGGATCAGACTGGTCAACTGATGGAAATCGGAGAGGAAGCATTTAAGATAAAACAGAAGAAGAGACACCAGCAAAATGAAAAGAGTCTATATGAAGGGGCGGAAAATGGGGATCTGGAGGGAGATAGTACATCGGAGGATGAAGCAAACAGTAGAAGGGATATGGGATATGAAATAGATGCTGAAGGCATGGATAGAGAGAAAATATTAAGTAAGGAAAAGGATAAGAAGCAAAAGAGAAAGACAAGGAAAAAAATAGCCCAAATGGTAAAGAACGATCGGATCAGGAATGAGTGTATGGGGGAAGTGAAGAAATCAAAGAAGGGAAGTAAGATGCAAGTACGAAAAGAGAAGAAGACAACATCCATTTTCTCAGGGATCTCGAATTCACTAAAGGATAGCAATACTGTAGCCTCCAGTAGCAAAAATTTGAGGATGGAGGCTGAGGAGATACTGAGCGTGGGACTAATGATGGGTATTGAAGTGGGGAATGACACGGAAAAGGCACTGATGGAGTTGGAAAATATGGAAAAACGAGATATTGCAGAAATGATGGAACAAAAGAAACAGTGTGAGGGAGAGGAAAATATTGGGTTACAAGAATGAGGATAATATCTATAAATGTAAGAGGTTTGGGTGGGGGGCTGAAAAGGAAGGAACTGAAAAGGTTATTGAGAGAACAAAGAGTGGATTTTGTAGGATTACAAGAGACGAAGAAGGAGACAATAAGCAGGGAGTTTTGCCAGACAGTGTGGTATGACGAGGAGTTTGAATGGGTATATAAAGGAGCGTGTGGCACTGCAGGGGGGTTGCTGTGTATATGGGCAAAAAATGTGTTCCAATGTTCGGAGATATGGGATGAGGATGGTATACTGGGGGTGAGGGGGAGGTGGCAAGGGGATGAAGTTGACAGACAACTAGTTAATGTATATGGGGCTGGTGACTTTGAGGGTAGAAAGATACAGTGGGAAAATATTACGGAAAGAATTCAGAGTAGAGTGGAGGATAAATGGTGTGTATTTGGTGACTTTAATGCGGTGCTGAAGGAGGAGGAGAGAAGAGGACTAATAGTAAGTAAAGCGGAAGAAATTGGGGAGTTTAACGAATTTGTGAATGTGAATGGTTTAGTGGACCTCCCGATGATAAAAAGGAGATTTACGTGGTATAGACTGGCTCTAGGGTCCATGAGTAGATTGGATAGATTTTTATTAAATGAGAAGTGGCTGCAGGGCTCAGCTATATGGATACAAGAGGGGTTACCAAGGCAAGACTCGGACCACTGTCCAGTTTTGTTGAAAGATAAAGATGTAAACTGGGGGGTGAAGCCGCTAAAAGTGTTGGATTGTTGGCTAGACAATAGTGAGTTTGTGGAGTTGGTACAAAGAACCTGGACGGAGACCAAAGTGTTGGGATATAAGGGGTTCTGTGTGAAGGAGAAGCTGAAGGTGCTAAGAGATCAGATTAGGGAATGGAACAAAGTTAAAAAATCTAACCCCGAGGATAGATTGAAGAGGCTGAAAGAGGAGCTTGGGAGGTTGGAACTGAAGGCGGACTATGGGGAATTAAGGGAGAACGAACGAGCAAACTTGGAGGTGGTGTGGAATGAAGTGAAGGGGCTGAAAAAAGAAATTGAGAGTACATGGTTTCAGAAATCCAGGATGTTATGGCTGCAGCAGGGAGATGAAAATACAAAGCTTTATCATAGTTGTATAAAAAGAAATAGGAGCAGAGACTGTCTCACTGGGATCTGGAATGGAACAGAATGGGTGGAGAAGCCAGAAGAAGTGAAGGAGTATTTCAGGAGGGCCTTCGAGGAAAGATTCAAGGAACCAAACTGTAGAGGCCAAGATTGGAGTATGGTGGTGGGAAAAAATTGACCGCGGAGGAAGGGGAACAATTGATCTGTCCATTTACAGAATATGAGATTTTGGAGGCAATTAAAAGTTGTGGGGGAAGGAAAAGTCCGGGACCGGATGGGGTTAATTTTAACTTCATAAAAAAATTCTTACCCATAATGAAGGACGAGATTGTACAGATGGTGGCAGAATTTCATGAAAACTGTAAGATAGTCAGAGGGGGTAATGCTGCACATATTACATTGATCGCTAAAAAGGGATCGCCGCAGGGGGTGCAAGATAGGCCAATTACACTAGTTGGCAGTATGTATAAGATTGTGGCAAAATTGTTGGCGCGGAGAATGAAAGGAGTGATGGATGGAATTATATCAAAAAACCAGACAGCGTTCATCGAAGGAAGACATATATTAGATGGAGTATTGTGCACTAATGAGATGATCAGTGAAGTAAAAAATATGAACAAAGCGGTGGTGGTGTTAAAGCTGGATTTTGAAAAAGTATACGACTCTGTGAGCTGGAAATTTTTGGACACTATGGCAGAAAATTTGGGCTTTCCAAGAAAGTGGAGGAGGTGGATAAATGAATGCTTACAGTCAGCCTCTATATCAATTATGATAAATGGGAGTCCTTCGAAGGAGTTTAAGCCACAAAGAGGGTTAAGACAAGGGGATCCAATGTCTCCATTCTTGTTTTTATTGGTGGCAGAAGGCTTAGATATTATGTTAACAAAGGCTGTGGAGAATGGTGTAATTGATCCTGTGGAAGTGGGGCGGAACAAAGTTAAGTTATCCCATTTACAGTTTGCAGATGATGCTATCTTATTTGGGGAGGCCTCATGGAAGAACATTAAAGCTTTTAAAGCGGTGTTGCGGTGCTTTGAGATGGTGTCGGGGCTTAGAATAAATTTTCAGAAAAGTAGCTTAATGGGTTTCAATGTAGATGAGATTGTCCTAGAGGAGATGGCTGGATTTTTGAACTGCATGGTGGGAACTACACCATTCCTATATCTGGGGCTGCCCATTGGGGCAAATGAAAAAAGAGAAAATACATGGAAACCAGTGGTAAAGAAGTTCGAAAAAATGTGTGGTAGCTGGGTGAATAGAAATCTTTCGGTGGCTGGTCATGTGGTGCTTATTAACTCTGTATTATCCTCTCTACTGACGTACTATTTCTCTATGTTCATAGCACCTAGACATGTCCTAAACCAACTTGAATCCATTCGTAGATCCTTTTTTTGGGGAGTGAGAGAAGGAAAAAATAAAGTGGCTTTGGTAGCATGGGACAGGATCTGTCAACCAATTGAAAAGGGTGGGCTAGGAATTAGGAAATTAGATGATTTTAATCAAGCTTTGTTTGGGAAGTGGGGTGGTGGGATGTTGGAGGATAAGGAAGAATTATGGAAGCGGGTTGTGAGTTCAAAATATGAAAGGGGAGGCGAGGTGATGGTAGGAAGATGTAGAGTCTTGACAGGAGGGGGAGTGAGACAAGAAGGGGAACATAGGAGAAGATGTAGGAGATCAAAAGAGTCTAGCTGGTGGAGAAATGTGGGAAGAGTAACTTCGGGGGAGTGGTTTGAGGAGATGATGAAAATCAAGGTGGGGAATGGAGAGAAAATTCATTTTTGGGAGGATGTATGGGTAGGTGATGTAGCTTTAAAGGACTGTTTTCATCGTCTGATGAGAATAGATAGTGTAGATGGTGTGTTTGTCTCACAACATGAAAAATGGGTGGGGGGAGTGTGAGAATGGGAGTGGAAATGGAGGAGAGAGTTGTTTGAGTGGGAAAAAAGAGAATGGGAGGAACTAAAAGAAATACTTAAATATGTTGTGATGCAGGTACATGGAGAGGATGTTTGGAGATGCCAAGAGACAGTGTCTGGAAGGTATGAACCGAAAGCAGCATATCAAAAACTGGAGGAATTCCGGCCAACAACTAGGGAAGACGAAGAAGTAGAGATGCTCAAAGAAAGCTGGAGCAAATTTGTTCCAAAAAAAGTGTCCATACACTGCTGGAGGTGTTTACAGAGAAGGCTACCAACACGCATAAACCTGAAACAGAGGCAAATCGTACATGCCGAGACGGGAGCTGAGTGTATCTTGTGCGAGAGGGAGGACGAAACAGAGGAACACCTAATGAAGGAGTGTATAACCAGCAAGGAAACATGGAAGATGATATGGGAGTGGCTAAGCATAAATGAGCAGGAGGCATACGATCTGCAGGAATACATGAACCGGAAAACCCAGGTGATATCTAAGGACGTCTGGAAGATATTTTGGATGGCAGCAAATTGGCAACTATAGTCAGCAAGGAACCAAAAACATTTTAACAACAACACTATCTCCTGCGTTGAAGTGGTAAGAAAGGTACAGGTTTGTACTTGGCAATGGATGAAAGCCAAGTTGAAACAATCTGATTTTGGTTATGGCATTGGAGAATGGTTGAGGGAACCTATACTATGTTTATCTGGTTGTGGGTGATGAGGTGCTGCGAAAGATATATATGTGTCCATGTTTATGTTGATGATGCTTATATTGGGGAAGATATGGGTGATTGCATTGCTACAATATGTTATCTGGTTGTGGGTGATGAGGTGCTACGAAAGATATGTGTCCAGGTTTATGTTGTTGATGCTTATTTGGGGGAGATGCGGGTGGTTGCATTGCGACAACTTGATTTGTTTGCCTCAACAGGGACAGCGCAGGTATAGGTTCTGGTATGAGAGGATGTGGATGCAGGTGAAATAGGTGGTGATGGGATGAGTTGGGTCTTCCTCTTGGAATTTATAGTTTTTTTTAGGCCGAGAGAAAGAACAAATTGTATATGTTGTAATTTTTGTTCAGTTAATATAGTTTTGCTTAACAAAAAAAAAGTACATTCTGACCCATGAAAAGAATGGAGAAGGCAATTATAGAGACTTATGAAAACTCTAAAAAAATTGTCATACTTTGACGATTTTAACATACAAAAACGTGTTTTCGAATTTGTAATAGGCAAAATGTGATTTTTATTTTAAAAAATTAATATTATGGCTATGCCGTGAAAATCAAAAAATTTGTCGATAGCTGGGTGGATGAAGAGCAGATTGCTAATATTGTGGCACGGACTGGACTAAAGCATGCATCTCTACCGCATGTATATCTGGGGATCCCTTTGTACATCGGTAGGAAGCTTAACAACTTATTTGACTCATTGCTGCTGAACATAAAAGCTAGGCTGGATAATTTGTCTTTGCAATATCTCAGTGTTGGTGGTAGGCTAATTCTCATCCGGCACGTTCTGAGCGGCCTTCCCATCTACCAGGCTATGTCACTTCAACCTAGTAAGGTGGTCATTAAACGGATTGAGAGCTTATTTGCTAGCTTCTTCTGGGGCTCGAATGATACCACTTGTAAAAGGCATTGGGTTTCTTGGAAGAAAGCATGTCTTCCATTATATGAAGGGGGTCTAGGTGTCAGACGATTGCGAGATATATGCATGGCAGCTACAATGAAACTCTAGTGGCAAATGAGACAAAATGATTCTCTAATTGCAAGATTCCTCCAGCAAAAGTATTTTGCTACACAGATTCCCTGCACGACTTCTCTTAAACATTGTAGCTCTCATGTTTGGAGGCGTTTATTAACCGTCAGGAGAGTTACGATGGACCATACTTATTGGATGATCGGTGACGGAACCAAAGTGTATTTCTGGTGGGATAAATGGACTTCCGCAGGGATTTTAGGATCAGTTGTGAATTTAGCCGCTTCGGATGCTCTGGTGATGTCCTTCAGATTAAATCACCATGGTCCTTAACAGATACATCTCTCCTGGACTTGGTTCAACAGGAGGTTCATAAAATTTCTTCATTTTTGAGTGCTGACAAAAGTATTTGGGAACCTACAAAGGATGGCAAATTTTCATTTCGTGCTGCTGGGAAATCATACGCTATAGAGGCCATGTTCAGAAGATATATTTATCTGTTTGGCATCAGCATATCCCCCTAATGGTCAGCGTGTTCATGTGGCGACTTCTGCATAAGGCTTTGCCCGTCGATGATCGAATTCAGCATCTAAGGATACCTCTAGTATCTAAATGCTACTGTTGTCATAACAATCCTCAAGTAGAGTCCATTGCTCATCTATTCTTTGTTGGGGAGATTGCAGCTCAAATCTGGGAGTATTTTGATCATCACTGTGGCATCAACCTGGCTCCTATCACTCTATCTGATCGCCTGGCTGCTTGGACTGAGCACAGAAGGGGTAAACTTACACAGCTCCTCTTTAAACTCATCCCAGTAAGTGTTTGTTGGGGTATTTGGGTACACAGATGCTCTGCGGTATTCAGAGGGGATAGTATGAAGATGGACAATGTATTGCACTCAGTCAGGCAACAATTGAAGGATGCTTTGGAGGTTGTGAAGCTCAAGAAAGCTCCTCAGCAATGTGAGCAACTTATGCTGCAAAAACTTCAGCTTTCCCCTCCTAGAACTGATCCGAAAGCCTCCTCAAAAACTCCCATTGTGTTATCTACACCATATCCAAAGATTCAAACATATTGTTACACAAAAGCTGGTGTAGATAGCGTGGGAGGGGTGATACTTGACGTTGGTTGAGTATTCGTCTCAGGCTTTACTTTTGTCGCTCCACAAGCTGAGGATAATAGATTGAATGGAATTTATGCTGGCTTGAAATGGTGTATAGCTAAGAAATTCCATTGTATTCAGGTTGATATTGACTCCTCACTTGCATACCTGTGCAAAGAATCCGAGAAAAGGCTGCCCCTGGAAGTCCTTCTTCAGTTATTCTTGTCTTCGGAGGGTCATTCAGGACAATACAGGTGGTCGGGTGATATTTTTGCAGTCCAAACTCACCTTACTGGTTCGGGAGCTAGCAAAATGGGGTTATTTTCAAGGGGATCATAACTTCTACACGGAAAATCTATTACCA
Organism: Pinguicula primuliflora; assembly: GCA_025802335.1. Lineage (NCBI taxonomy): Eukaryota > Viridiplantae > Streptophyta > Magnoliopsida > Lamiales > Lentibulariaceae > Pinguicula > Pinguicula primuliflora. The sequence goes on along the minus strand of JAOYMZ010023136.1, from coordinate 3,177 downwards.
TCCAACGCTAGGCGAACCTATCAGCGAGATAGACAAAAGATGGCTTAACTGATCATCCTCTTTCTCAATCTTTTCCTCCACAGGTGCACTCATCTTGTTGCCGCTGCTTGTGGATGAGAATCACTAACGGTCCACTTCGGCTGCTAACCTGGTTCCCCCATCATGGAGCCACATTGCAGTCTCACAAAACACGGAGGTGCATAGCTATACTTCATAGCTTTCACCTCCGGCAGAGGTACGCAAATTCATTCCCTGACTTGGACTTGCAGTGGAAATGTGAATGCTTCCTTCAGCTGATACGCTCACACTCTTCTCTGTTTTGCTGTGAGGATGTTGCTAATCGCAAGGGGTTGCGCCTGGTTTTAGCTAGTGTTTTACTCAAACGGATGGCATCTGCTGGCGTATCAAAAGGGGCGCGCCTGAAAATTACTTTCATACATCTCAGACCACTCGGCTGCTAGCCTGGTTCCCTCAAAAAGGAGCCTTTGCAGTCTCTGATCCCACAGGGGTGTCTTGCTATGTTTTCTAGCATCCACCTCCGGCAGAGGTAAATCTCTTCTCTGTCCATATAGCAGTTTTACTATCGTGTGACAGCTCGAAGTAAGTTGCCAGAAAAGCCTCTGACCATATCATCTTATCGTGGGGATGCTGCACTGTGAGAGATGGACAAGCAGTTTGGACTCCGAGCTGGTTGAAGGACTAAATTCCCATGCAGCTGTATCCCTTCCCATGGGACCAGTGATGCTGAAAAAAGGTTACTGATGGCAAAAAATGCTGACAATAAAGGAAGGAGACCGAGCAAACTAGTTGTTACTGCTAGAAAATGATGTTCATGGTGGGGGAATGCAGGAGGATGCAACCGATTGAAACAGGATTAATTGCTACTGCTAAGCAGAATGGAAAGAGTCATTTTAATGCCAAACTCTGGAGCTCTAAAAACACTTTCAGCAAAAATACCTCTGGAGCATAACGGAAGATGAAAAGCAGGCGGTATGCTGCAACAGGAAGCCGAGAATGCATACCTGCCCATGAATCTTGTGCTTGCAAATTTCCTTTGTCGTTCATTTGTTCCCAATAATTTTTTTTTAAAAAAATGCAATAAACCCTAAACCATATGAATCTTACTATTTTTATGTTTTAAAATTAATATTAAAGAATTCGTAAAAATCTAAAACTCTATCATATAAACTGCACGGTCTAAATGCTATAAACCTTCAAACCTATAAAATGTAAAATTCGTGAATTTTACTATTTTTTATTTTTAAACAATAATGTTAAACTTACATAATGTTTTTACGCATAATTATGTATAGTTAATGAAATGGAGACTTGATATGATATGAGTCTTAATCACAATAAAAATTGAAAAATGCGAATCATACTTACTTTTTTTATACTTAATTAAGTAAACTATATAAAACGACGTAGTTTCACATAAAACGACGTCGTTTTGTATTTTTTAAATAGGTAAAACGACGTCGTTTTGTATACTGTACTTAATTAAGTATTAAAAAACTATGTATACCTAGCATCGTTGATAAAAATAAATGATCGGAAGGGTCCTAATCATAATGACAATAACATTGTCATTAAAATATTTTGTATGTTCAGCTTTAACTTTATTTTATTCACTTAGAACCAATTGTAGAGCATTGCCCAGAAAGTGGTAAACTTTAGAGTAATGCTATTTGTACACCATAATTTGGCACACTTACTAAACACATATATGTGTAAACAATCTCAACCATAATTTTAATATTGATATTTATTCATATTCTTTTAATTGTGATTGTGACTGTTGTAAGATAGGTGTGTTTAGTAAGTGTGTCAAATTATGATTTACATATAACATTACTCTAAACTTTATTATATAATTAATATATGATTCACAAGCACAACAAAAAATTGCATCGGCATTCCATGTTTATTTTAACATTTCAACGGTTTCTTGTAGTAGATGATTTAGATACTTCATTATATGAAAATGTAGAGTAAATTTGTTAATTTACCCTCTTGTTGTTTGATCTAAATTTAATTTATCTCTTTTGGTTTCAAAATTATAATTTATCTTCCTATGATTTCATAAAAATTTCAATATACCCCGCGTGTGATGTACTCGGGAGAAATGATAGTGGGCATCTAAAATTTGCATGGAAAAGACACTTTTATCCCTAACTTTTTATTAATATAGTTTTATAAAAAAATTGTTATTTAAATTGTAACCGGTGGATTTAGAGACTGAGGCGTGCCTTCCTTGGGAACATCTCCAAGAAGTAGCTTTGCTGTGACCACGAAAGTTGCATTAAATGTATTTTTAGGAGCTGAAGTCCCAAAAGAGGAATGAGCAAAACCTGGAGTTAGTTTGGTATCCTGATCAGCTAGGGTTAATGGGGGGATTTTGGGGCGGTCCCTGTCAGCATACCGTTTGGTATCCGTTTTTTTTTAAAATGATCTGACCGAGATTTACTCTCCGGGAAGGGTCAATCGCGGGACAACTTCCATTTTTTTGTCCCGCCTGCGAGAAGGGTTAACGGAATCTTTGACTTACCCAAAAATGTCAAATTACCCTTTCACCCCAAAATCCTAATTAAACTACCAGTTCCCTCTCCCATTTCTTCTTCCATTTTCCCCTCTCCCAGGAACGGTTCATCTCTTCGGAGGATGACGACGGCAATTCGACGACAGCTGGCCGGAAAATCGACGGCGGAGGAGTGTTCTTAATTCAATTTTGTTTACATATTCTTGGCTATCTTCTTCTGTTTCCTCTGTTTCAGTCTTTACAAACTGGTTGGGTTTTGATTCAAGGAGGTAAATTTGTTCGGACCCAGTTCCACTTACATCCTGATCTTCTGTTTTTCTGAATTCCCAATGAGATCGAAGAGGGAGAGACCACTGCTGCTGCAACCGAGGCCTCTTCTTCTGGCCGAGATGGCATGGGTATGTATAGTTCCTTCATTTTTTCCACTTTTCGTTTCTCATTGGCTCTGGTGATAGTAAGGGCAAGAAATTATTCGCAATTGATGATGTAATTATATGCAGTATTGGAAATGGTGAGGTGTTCGATGTTTTTTCGAAGAAAAAATCATGTCTTGGATCAACATGTTTTTCGTTCTTGTACTTCTGCTGCTGTTCTAAAGACTGAAGAAAAGAACAGTAGGGTGTTGATTCATAGAAACA
>JAOYMZ010023125.1:4318-17949 GCA_025802335.1 Pinguicula primuliflora | reverse complement strand
TTTCAACGGTGATTTCTACAGTCCGGGTGATTACGATCCGTCACGCTTCCGCAACAACGTAAAGGTATATTCGTTGTGCTCGTTACTATTAGATTCGTTCTACGTCAATTCATTATTGGCCTACATTTAGTATGTACATATTTACAAGCTTGGCCCAACTCATCTCAATTTATTTGTGCATACAGAGTTTGGCCATCATTTACCTTATGGGGTGGAAAAAGTCTACCTTAAAGCCAATATTGCTGTCTGGTGGGATATGATGAGTTGCCCATAACCAAAAGAGATCGATCTCACTTCAATCCGGAGTAACATAGAGTTGGCATTGAAGAATATGGATTATAGTGGGCCTGCTACAATCTTCGCTTACAGCAATGTCAACACCATCCCTCACGATGTGCTTCTTGTTCTTCGCGGTCAGGGAATCGAGGTTTGTGAGGTTGAAGAAGGTGAATAAATCTGTTACTTATTTTGCTTTCAATTTTTTGTTCAAACTTTTATGTACTGTGCGTTTCACGTCCTATTCGATTAATTGTAGTTTGTTTCAGCTCGAGTTTGTTGTAAATGTTCTCTTGTATTTGTATCTACTAATCGCAGGTACGGACATTGCGGGAATTATGAATGTTGATATTTATTTTTGGAGGTTTGACAATCCTAAACCATTTAATTACTTGGTCATCACCAACGAACTTATTATCGGTAATGAGGGACATTTCTCCCAATGCAACGTTCTGGTAGCTGCTCAAGATCCTAGTTTGAATGGAGTATTTCAAAATAGAGCGACGAGTATGTGGCAGTGGAGTAGTCTGGCTGCAGGAGGGTATCCACTCTTGAACAAAGAAATCTTTTAGTAGTCTCTTGCAGCTGTAGTGTAGGTGTCATCAAGAAGGGTGCCCAAGTGAGAGGACATTGGTTCTCAACTAAGATCCATGTACTGTTTGGTTTGGTTTGCTTTATCTTATAGAATCGATCTTATGCTCTGAGTTACTTCTAAGCTTCAGTCTCCCGTATTATGATTAGCTTTTGCAGTTGCTCTGTTCTAATGTTCTAAGGTACTTATATCACTGAATTATAAAATGAGAATACAAAAATAATGTAGCCATCTCGCCTAACTGTGTTGGAAAGTAGTTGATAAGCAAAGTCGAGATTTATGATTGTCTACAATATTTTCTCTTATTTTTTTGTAATTTGATGTATCAGAATTTCGTGATCTTACCTTGTGAATTATGTCTATACATTGTAAATTTGAAGGTGAAGGACCTGACTCCCGGGGGACGGAGGATGTCGCGGCCTCTACGCACCTCCAAGACAGCCGCATTGCCGAGTGCCTTGTTGGTGATGAGACTGGCATCATCCTTTTCACCACCCGGAATGAGCAAATTGATGTGATGCAGCCCAGATCAACTGTCCTCCTTTGAAATGCAAAGATCGACATGTTCAAGGGATATATGAGGCTGGCTGTGGATGAATGGGCCCTCATTGAGGTCACTGAACCAACTTGGTTCACTACCAAAGAAGACAACAATCTGTCACTTGTTGAATACGAGTGCTGATATCGGTACACAAATCCTTCTTACGGTATAATAGTATGTAAAATCAGATGCTGTAAGCAAGAACAGCTAGCTAATCAAGAAACGGAGTAAATAACTGTCCCTTGTATTATGAAGAAATCAGTACATATTGTTGTTCATACTAAATTGTTACAAGAGGGAGATCTTTATATACAACTATGTACAAAGACTAAGTCAAACATTTGCCAACTGTCAATAAGCATATGATCCGTTGGATGTGTCTCTCATGTATGCAACCGCACAGTAGTTGTCATGGTGACCATCAGATTAATATGTACATGAATTCAGTCCTTGGAAGCATTCCCAGTACTGGAAGAACTAGAATGCTGTGTAACATCCTTCTCAACACCCCCCTCGCAAGCTGAAGCGATGTGAGCATCACGGAGGGCAAGCTTGGAGAACAAATGAGCAAACGGGTCAGGATGTAAAGACTTGGTAAAAATGTCAGCAATCTGATCCGTAGAGGAAATATGCAAGAGATGAATAAAGCCTGCCTTAAACTGATCTCTGGTTACATGGCAATCGATTTCGATGTGTTTAGCCCGCTCATGAAACACAAGGTTACTGGTAAGGTGCAAAGCAACTCTATTATCACAGTAAATGGGGTATAGCAGAGGTGGAGACACACCAAAATCAGCTAAGACATAACTGATCCACAATAATTCACACATGGTTTCTGCCAAACTTTGGTATTCTGCTTCAGCAGAGGACCTGGAAACAGTCTGTTGCTTCTTAGATTTCCAGGAAATCAAGCATCCTCCAAGATAAACACAGTAACCAGTTATAGAATGTCGGGTATCAGGGCACTTAGCCCAATCTGTATCAGAGTAAGCAGCAAGAGTGAGACCAGGTTGAACAGGATAAAACAGGCCCAGTGAAGGACAACCCTTCAAATATCTAACAATGTGTAGAGCAGCGTGCCAGTGTTCTGCCCGTGGCTGATGCATATACTGACTGACTTGCTGAACAGCATACCCTATGTCAGGATGAGTGAATCCAAGGTAAAGCAAACGACCAACCAAACGTCTATATGGTTCTGCATCCCATAAAAGGTCGCCTTGTGCATCAGTCAAAACAAGACCTGGGGGAAGAGGTGTAGATGCAGACTTACAGTCAGTTAAACCAGCATCACGCACAATGTCAAGCACATATTTGCGCTGATTTATATAAAGACCCTGAGATGAGCGAATGAGCTCTAGTCCTAAGTAGTATTTAGCTTCCCCTAAATCTTTGATAGTAAATGCTTGGTCCAAAGAATGACGAACTGCAGCAATGGCACTATCAAGTGTACCAGTAATAATAATGTCACCTACATATACCAGTAGGGCAACAAAAGAATCAGCAGCTTTCCTGGTAAATAAGCAATTGTCTGAAGCAGACTGTTGGAATCCCAGTTTGAGCAAATGGTGAGTTAATTCAATATTCCATTGCCTAGAAGCCTGCATCAGCCCATAAAGTGATCTAATAAGTCGGCAAACTTTACCAGGTTGATGATGAATATAACCTGGAGGAATGGTCATATATATCTCCTCTTCAAGTTGCCCATGGAGGAAGGCATTATTAACATCCAGTTGAGAGAGAGACCAATTGTTGGCAGCAGCTAAGGAAAGAAATATCCTTACAGTTGTGACCTTTGCTACCGGGGAAAAAATTATCAAAATAATCCACTCCTTCGACTTGATTATAGCCCTTAGCCACCAAACGAGTTTTATAACGAGCAATACTACCATCGGGATTTAATTTCAGTTTATAAACCCACTTACAACTAATAGGCTTCTTACCGGGTGTCAAATCAGCTAAGTCCCAAGTATGATTATCATCAAGTGCTTTCAGCTCATGCTGCATAGCCTCCATCCAAGAGGGATGATTTTGGGCCTGTGTGAAACTGGAAGGCTCTACAGCAGTAGTAAGTTTAGATAAAAAGCCAACAACAGCAGGTGTGAGATGAGAAGAAACAATGTAAGGATATGTTGGAGGAGTGGTGGCTGAGAGATGTGCTGTAAGTGTAGGAAAATCAGTGAGACAATGAGAAGAGCAAACATAGTCATGTAGATAAGAGGGCTGTTTAAGAGCACGAGTACTACGACGCAGAGAAGGATCGGCAACTTCTAAAGTAACTGAACGTGAAACTGATGATGAAGCTGAAGTGCCTGGTGAAAGAGATGTATCAAATGTAGTATTGGGTGAAACAGAGTGCTCTGTACGAGGGGAAGATATTGGTAAACAAGTAAGGGGTATATCTGCAGCGGAAGAGGAAGCTATGGGATCAAGTGCAGGAACTGTGGGATCAAGTGCAGGAACTGTGGGATCATGTGCAGCAGTGGAATGAACACTTGGAACAACATCATTATCAGCAAGTGAAGGGACATTTGGAACAATGCCATCAGCTGTAGATGGCACATGATCAGTAGAAAAGGGAAAACATTTTTCATAGAACTGTACATCCCGAGAAGAAAAAATATCCCCAGTGTCAAGATTATAGACACGATAAGCCTTTTGAGAAGTGGCATAGCCCACAAAAACACATTTGAAAGCACGAGAAGACAACTTGTCCTTATGAGGCACAGTGTTGGAAGCATAACAAAGGCATCCAAAAATCCGTAGAGCACTGTAATCTGGTTTATGTCCTGTCAAAACTTCAATAGGAGACCTCCATTCTAAAACAGGAGTTGGAAGATGATTAATCAGGTATGTTGCAGTAAGCAAAGCCTCTCCCCAGAAAGTAGAAGACAGAGAAGCTTGGAAAAGAAGTGATCTAGTGATCTCAAGTAAGTGCGTGTGTTTTCTCTCAACAAGTCCATTAGATTGTGGAGAATAAGAGCAAGTTGTCTGGTGGATAATACCATGTGATTGAAACAAACTTTGACATCTATGACTCAAAAATTCCTTCCCATTATCTGGACGAAAAACTTTGATGGACGCTGAATATTGTGTACGTACTACATTGATGAAAAAGGTAAGGAACTCATACACCATCGACTTATCTTTCATGAGAAATACCCACAAACAGCGACTATGATCATCAACAAGAGTCAAAAAATACTGTGCACCAGTATGACTCTTAATTTAATAGGGACCCCATATGTCCATGTGCACAAGATCAAAACAATGTGCAGCTGTGGACTGTGTTAGAGGAAAAGGCTCTCTATACTGTTTAGCAGCATGACACATCACATGGATTTGTTGCCTTATCAACAGATTGTATTGTCAAAGGTAAGTGTTTCAATACATCAAATGAGGCATGGCCTAAAGGTCTATGCCAAGTAAAAGAATTCACAATCCCCTTGTCACTAAGACTAACATCCAAAACAGCATGATGGTTAGAATCTGGAACAAAACGTTGCAAAGCTTTTATTGCTGAGTTATAAACTGATTTAAGAGCAGAAGCTACATCTGAACTGAGAGGTGTAACATCCAGTATGTAGAGATCACGATGAGCATGGCCAACAGCTAGGATTTTAAGAGTGGTCTGGTCCTGTATGAGACAGAAAGAGCCAAGGAAAAGAAGGTGAACTCGAGCTGTTTTGATAAGTTTACTGACAGACAACAGATTGTACTTAAAGCTGGGGAGGTGTAAAACATCAGTAATGAGCAAAGAACGAGTCAAGGACACAGAACCTATATTGTGCACAACAGCAGTACTACCATCAGGTTGCTGTACCAAAGCACCTTCCCCTTCAATATTCATATATTCAGCAAACAAATTCAGGTCACAACACATATGACTAGAAGCCCCCGTATCAATGATCCAAGCACCATGTTCAACACCATGTAAAACACTTAAAGAACAGCCGTAAAGAGTACCGAATAAGTACCTCCAAAATAAGCAAAATTGGCTTCAGCACCAGAAATTTTCTCCTTCATCATCTTGGTCATTTCACGACGGACAGCTGCATCAATAGCAGAAGAAACTTCACCAGTGAAAGCAGTATTAGTATAACGGTCTGACCTTTCCTCAAGGGGATGATGAAGCGGAGTGGCAACATTACTGGCCATATGTGCAGCTGCAACAAAAGTTTTTGGAGGAGCAGTACCCCCGTAGTGTTTCACATACCAGTCCTGTGGCCTGATCAATTTGAAGCAGGAATCAGCTAGATGACCGGTCGCTCCACAATGTGTACATTTGCGAGCTGCACGCCATGCCTTATATTCTTCTTTGCTCATACGAGAAGGCCAATCATAAGAAACTCCAGAAGCACTCTTAGGACCAAAAGTTTTACTCAACAAAGCAGTATGAGAATCAACAGTGGCGACCAATGCACTATGATCTGCCGATGTATAAGGTGAAGGAACACCTCGTTTAGCTTCGATCTTGACAATCATAGAATAAGCTTTATTAATAGATGGCAATGGTACTGTATTCAGGATCTGCTCCCCAATATTATCATAACAGTCATTAAGCCCCATAAGAAATTGCGTAAGTTGAATACGAGCAACAATGTCCCTCATAGTAGTAGCAGCGCCACAAGTACATACTGGAAGGGGCTCCATAACATTCAATTCGTAGTAGAGTGATGACAAACGATTGAAGTACCGTGTAACTGAATCCGAACCTTGTTTGAGCGCTGCAATCTCACGCCGGAGGCGATAAAGATCCGGCTCATTGCTAGCGCCGTAACGTTCCTCCAAAACAGACCAGAGAAAACGTGCTGAAGAAGAGGCGAATAAGAAAGCCTGACGCATTTCTCGCGTCATAGAAGCAAGCAACCATGCCGTGACAGTGCGATCTGAACGGTGCCATTTGACATAATCAGCCGAATCAACGTTAGGGCAAACAGACGATCCGTTAATGAATTCCAACTTGCCGCGTGCTTCAATAGAAATCAAAACGGATTGGCTCCAAGATCGGTAATTAGATTCAGTGAGAGGTGCTGTAACCAAAAGCGAATGCGTATTGTCACCCTTGCCAAAATTGCCATCGATCGATTCAGCTCCGTCAACCTCCAGAATGGGTAAATCGCTAGTTTTTCCACAGTCATACTTAGAACCGTTCAATTTCACGGTCAATCAACAATCTGTTGCTCCGATACCATGTAAAATCAGATGCTGTAAGCAAGAACAGCTAGCTAATCAAGAAACGATGTAAATAACCGTCCCTTGTATTATGAAGAAATCAGTACATATTGTTGTTCATACTGAATTGTTACAAGATGGAGATCTTTATATACAACTATGTACAAAGACTAAGTCAAACATTTGCCAACTGTCAATAAGCATATGATCCGTTGGATGTGTCTCTCATGTATGCAACCGCACAGTAGTTGTCATGGTGACCATCAGATTAATATGTACATGAATTCAGTCCTTGGAAGCATTCCCAGTACTGGAAGAACTAGAATGCTGTGTAACATCCTTCTCAACATAGTATTCATAAAAAACTGGCAAGTGGCAAGTCTGGCAACTGGCATGGCAAGTGGCGAGTACTGATATTTAGCTTTGATCAAATCTACTTTATGGTATCTGGCAACTGGCAAGTCTCCATGTATTCTGTTAAGAAGTTAACTCAGCAAGAATGAGGACGACCAAATGGTCACTGCTTCATGCTCAAATAGATACCTGTAAGTTATAAGGACATTCCTGTTCCTGCAGTGTGGCCATGAGATGTGCAATGAAAAGGACATCACTTGGAATCCACACCAAGCAGTGCAGAAGGTCCATCATAAAAATGCAGTAATGCCATCACGAACAAGTTTTGGAATGCTGTGTTGGCAGAGGCAAAATCAAATTTTGCAGTTACAAAGTAGCGATATAATATAATGAATATTGAGAGCATGGATAAGAAACTGCAGTTACAAACTTTTATTATTATTATTATTATTATTAAAACCAAACTAAACTAAACATACACAGTAAATCTCGCCCTTAATTAGGGTATGGGAAAAGTCAGATGTACGCAATCATACCTCACCCATCAACAGAATGGATAGATTGTTTCCGTGGGGACCATCAGCTTAAAAATAAAAAATAAAATAAAAATAAAAATAAAAAATAAAAAATAAAATAAAATAAAATAATATTAATAAATAATAATCATAATCCTAATAATACTAGTACTACTAATAGTAATAGTAGTAATAATAATAGAAATAGTGGTAATAATAATAATTATTATTATTATAACAATAATAAAAAGAATAAGTGAATATAGTAGAAATAAACTACTTATCTCAACCATACACTACATATATCCAAAATAAAATAAACGTCTACACAAATAAGGAACCAACTAAACAGATAAAATACAATTAGGTGCAAATATCCACTAGTATATCCCGCTAATTTCTATCTGCCTAGAGGTTCATACACAAATAACTACTCTATATAGTCCTAGGGGATGCTAGGGGACCAGAAAATAAATATATTTTAATAATATTATTATAATATTTTATTATTATTTTAATATTTTTTTATTTTTAATTTTTTAATAAACAGGTTATCAAAAAATCTATATTATAAATAATAATTAATATTATGACATATTTGAAAAATTAAAATCCTAGGCCTTATAAATCCTAAATACTAAATTTTATTTAAAATTATAATTAATAATACGGCGGCTTTGCCGTCGAAAAACTAAAACCCTAAATGCTAAACCCTAAATCTTATAAATTGTAAATTCTAAACTTTATTAAAAATATTAATCAATATTACGGCGGCTTCGCCGTCGAAAAACTAAAACCCTAAATAAACCTTATAAAACGTAAATGCTAAACTTTATTTAAAATATTAATCAATATTACGGCGGTTTCGCCGCAGAAAAACTAAAACCCTAAATGCTAAACCCTAAATCTTATAAAACGTAAATGGTAAACTTTATTAAAAATAATATATATATTAGTAAATATTTTATTATTTTTAAGACTAAACCTTATAAATGGTTTTTTGGTTAGAAAATTGTGTTTAGAAAAAAAAATATCAAAAAAATATTAAAATAATATTAAAATAATTTAATAATATTTAAAAAATATTTATTTAGGGGACCAGAAATTTCTGGTCAAGAAAATTCTGGTCCCCTAGACTTTCCCATAGTCCTATATATCTTTAACCGTAATATAATGTATCCAACTCGTCCTATTAGAGGTCATATCCTCTTAACGGTTTAACCCTACTAAATCTAATCGGATCTTCTCATCCCATGTTCTCTTAGGTCTCCCCTGCCCTTGTCGCCCTTCGACTTGTAGTCTTTCGACCCTTCTGACGGGCTCGTCCACACTCTTTCTGCATGCATGTCCAAACCATCGTAACCTACACTCCCTCAGTTTGGCACTTATAAATGCGACACCTAGTGTGTCTCTAAATACTCCATTTGGAATTTTATCTAATCTCGTGCGACCACACATTCACCTTAGCATCCGCATCTTCGCCACTTCAAATTTCTGCGCATGCGACACTCTCATAACCCAACACTCTGATCCATAGAGCATTATCGATCTTATAACCGTTCTATAAAAGTGAGACTTTTTTATCACATAACAATACAGTAGCCAATCGTCATTTCATCCATCCGACCTTCAGGCGATGGATAACATCGCCTTTTACACATCCATCCTTTTGTATGTTAGATCAAATATATTTAAAACTATCTTTTTGTTGGAGGGTCTGGTCCGCAATCATAACGTCCACTCTACTCCACTTTGTTTCATTGACAAAGTTGCATGCCATATACTCTGTCTTCGAACGACTCAGTCGGAGACCCTTAGCCTCCAATGTCACTCTACAACGCTCTAACTTAGCATTGACATCCTCCTTCGTCTCAGCAACTAAGACAATATCGTTCGTAAACAGCATACATCATGGTACTTCATCCTGTATATCCTGAGAGAGTACATCCATAATTACCGCGAAAAGGAACGGACTTAGTACTGATCCTTGATGCAACCCTATATGCACCGAAAAATACTTGGTTTCGTCCACTGGGGTCCGCACACTAGTCCTCGCACCCTCATACAGGTCTCGTATAGCCCTAACCATCATTCATGGAATCATCTTAGTTTCTAAACATTCCTAAATAACCTCTCGTGGTATAATATCATATGTCTTCTCTAGGTCTATAAAAATTATATGGAGATTCCGTTTACGTTCTCGGTATTTCTCCATTAGCTGTCTGAGGAGATGGATTGCCTCCATCGTCGACCTCCCCAGCATAAAACCAAATTTGTTCTCCTTTACTTGCACTTCTTCCCGTAGCCTAAGTTCAATAACTCTCTCCCATAATTTCATAGTGTGACTTAAGAGTTTAATACCTCGGTAATTGCCACATTGTTGCAAATCTCCTTTGTTCTTATAGAGTGGAACTACTATACTACTTCGCCACTCCTCTAGCATCTTTCCTGTCGTCAGGATAATGTTAAAAAGAGTCGTTAACCACTTAATTCTTGCATCTCCTAAGCATTTTCACACTTCAATTGCCATTATCCAAATGTTTTCCCTAATTAGTGATGTTTGTTCCCACTTCCAAGCTCCAAGCAACGTTTCAGATTTGCCTCTCTTGAAAAAACCTATTCTGCCCAAACGGCGTAACCCTTTGAAACTATACAAATACATCCGTCCTTTTTTCATGGGACACTACACCATCGTACCTTCGCTTCTCAGACAAATTCCGAGCCCATCAATGGCAAAAAAGGGCTTGATCACCATGTTCTTGATTGCGGTGCTATTCTCGGTGGCGGCCGGCGAGAAGACGCAGTGCATGGCGGAGTGCTACTTTTCATGCATGCATACACATTAAGATATTTTCTGAAGGAGGGTGTAAGAAGGAGTGTGTGCTTTCTTGTGCGAAGATGTTCATGAAAAAGGCAGCCGCTGAGGAAGAAGATGGTGGGAGATTCTTCCCAGCCTGGATCTAATTAAGAGACTAGAGAACCGTAGTATACTATCAGATACTGAAAAGTAGTTTGTTTTCTTTTCCTATTTAAGATAAGTTAAGGACTGTGAAATGTTCATTTTAATTACTAGCTTTTTTGTCAAAGAGGGTTGGCCTAGTGGTTATGGGAGTGACAATTGCACTCACAGGTTACGAGTTCAAATTCCCTCAACGGCATTACCTATCAAAAAAAATTACTAGGTTTGTTATAATATACTTGGTTGAAAAATTATAAATGGGATATGTATCTATCATGTACTTTGTGCCCAAAAACTTTTGAATGGGTTATTGCAACTGCTTTATCCCAAGAATCCTACCAAATTTTATAGCCTTTGATCCACACGATTTTCAACTCAACCATCATTTATATAGGGTTTCAACAAAAATTATGTACCTCACATGACTGGTTTACCATATTAAAGAATAATTTAATCTTATAAAAGGTGAACTAAAATGGTTGGTAATGAAGTAGCCGAAATCTTATTGGAGCATATATAATTTTCCATTGGTGAAGTCAATTCGGACATAGACGATGACAATAGTCAGAATTGAAAAAATAATTATGGGTGGAACATGTAGTATATAAATATGATCGTAAATTCTCAGATACTCAATGTTAATGTGCTTAATAATAAGTTTAGGGATTCTTTGTCGAATCCTTGTGTGATTGCAAGATGTCTACCTCAAATGGGAATGTGGTAACAGAGAAGGGTGGAAATTCAGCGAATGATACTCAGCGGGAAAAAAACAAAGAAATTGACGGTGGAAATTGGACCTCCGTTGAAGGGCAGAAAGCACGCCAGGCCAGGGCTACGGAAGGCCGTAAAAAATTGTCGGCATTCATCGCCAAGCTCAGGGTTAACTCTGTCTCCCTGATGCAGTCAATTTTCCCCATATATGGTAGACAAAAGAACTATGGTCATTTTTGGACGCTTACGGGCAGGTATGTGATGTATTTGCTCTACCGCAAATGAAAAGTAATGGGAAGAGGTACGGTTTCATCAGATTTGTAAAGGGCACGAACTTATCTGAAATTATTGATAAACTCCAAGGAGTGAGAGTGGGTACAAATAAACTATTTGTGAACATTGCAAGAATGCCTGGATCTGTGAATGAGGAATTGCCTCAAGCCTCTGTAGAAAACAATACTGCTGCTAAGGGTATACCACATGATAACAGGGGGAGAGCTGTAACAGAAGAAGTGAAAATCATCAAATTTGTGCCAACGGTGGAAGAATCCAGTTGGTTAGACAATTGCCTAGTAGGCTTTCCTGCTCCTATAATAGATATTACTTCAATGGAAAAAATCCTGCATAATGGAGGCTATGAATCAGCAACTGTGGTGTGTCACGAAGGAGGGGAAGTGATGATCAAACTTAGGTCTGATGAAGAAAAAGTAAGTATGCTTGGTTATTCTGGCACTTTAGACCTTCTTTGCTTGCATAACGTGAGGCCGTGGAAGTTTCTGGATGGTAAGCTAATGCGTCCAGCTTGGGTCAGGATCCGAGGTATCCCTCTGCACTGTTGGTATGTGAGATTTTTCGCTGAGATTTGCACTAATCTGGGCTCAGTATTGAAAGTCGATGATAAAACTGTGAATAAGTCTGAAATGCAGTTTGGAAGAGTCTTGATAATGACCCCTTCTAACCTCCCTGTGAACTACACTATGCAAATAGAAACTGATTATGAACAATTTGTGATAAGGATTGACGAGGAGCAAAAACATGTTAGAAAACCTTGGGGGAAAACTCGTTATGTCCCAAAACAAGGATTGCTAGACAAAGGCATGTGGCCAGCTTTGAAGGAACCAGTTGAGACTATACCTACGGAAGATCTAAATATGAATACTGATGCAAAGGTAGATGCCGATGAGAGTTCGGATGAACAAGTAATTCTTGCAGGAAATCAGATTAACGCTCAGATAGCATTGAATGAGATACAGATAGGAATATCTGTGAATCAGATTGAGGCAAGCCATACAAATTTGACTAATGTTGGGTCAACATAGCAAGTTGCAGCCCATGACACCACAAGTTTTTGCGGCACGAGGGAGCATACTATGTCTTTAGCTAGTCAAAATATCCAGCTTCAACTCAGCCCTCAATCTCCCAGTAGACTGGTAAGATCTGGGATTTCACCCACGAGACAGGATGATGAAGCTCTATCTGCGCAGACGCAGCATAATTTGATGAAAGACATTTGAGTCCTCCCAAATATTTTTAGCACTCCAAACAGGAAATTTCCGGATGAAAATGATCCTTTTGATTTACAGCGCATTCTAGATCTAACTCCTGTAACATTTGAAAGAGCGAGGAAAGGGGATTTTGATCCGATCTCTCATTCGGCTGAAAAGCTGAAGTTGCATACATACAAAATACAGCAGGGCTTGAATAAACTGAACGAATTGTAGTTTGATTTACCAAATGTGGAGACAACGAGCTTGGGAAATATCCCCCTGTCTGAGTCAGAAAGAGCATGGTTTGTTGGGCAGAAGCTAGGAGTTGTTGCAAATTCCTCAACAGATTCAATATTGGAGAGACTAGAATCTACGGAACAGACTACAGTTGAGCAGTATCACAGAGGCTTGAGAAAGAGCCCTCAAAAGTAATTTTATCAGACACACCTACACTAAAAGACTTCAAACAGTACAGAGCTTATCTAAACCTCTTGCAAGATGAAGATTGCTACTTAGAACATTAGAGGCTTGGGCACACCCTCAAAAAAAAGGACGGTCAAAGATTTGGTACAACAGCAGAACCTTGATTTTCGGTGTCTACAGGAAACAAAGTGTAACTTCATGAATAGAGCGAGGTGTAGAAAACTCTGGACTGATGAGAACTTTGAATGGGTTCATCTGGATTCTAATGGAAGGTCAGGAGGACAACTTTGTATATGGAAAAAAGAAGTATTCAAAATATCTAGTTTGAGCTCTGAAGAAGGAATTTTGACTGTAGCTGGTGCTTGGGGTTTAGACGATATCCCTGTGAAATTCGTTACTGTATATGCTCCGGCATTTGCAGTAAGGAACCAGCTCATGTGGAACCAAATATTGCAAATCTTGGCAGATCCTAACTATAAGCAAGTATGTGTCGTCGGGGACTTTAATGCAGTTAGGATTCTCGAGGAAAGCAGCTCCCGGGGGGGGGGGGGGGGGGGGGGGGGGGGGGGGGGGGGGGGGGGGGGGGGGGGGGGGGGGGGGG
>JAOYMZ010023114.1:0-17950 GCA_025802335.1 Pinguicula primuliflora | reverse complement strand
GTATTTTATCTGTTTAGTTGGTTCCTTATTTGTATAGGCATTTATTTTATTTCGGATATATGTAGTGTATGGTTGAGATAAGTAGTTTATTTTTGATATATTCACTTATTACTTCTATTATTGTTATAGTAATTACTATTATTAATACTATTATTAGAATTATTACTATTATTACTATGATTAATACTATTATTACTAGGATTATGATTATGTTTTTTTTCGAGCTGAGGGCCTCCACGGAAATAATCTCCACATCCTGTTGAGGGGTGGGGTATGATTGCGTACATCTTACCCTCTCCAGACTCTGCATAAAGACGAAATTTACTAGATATATTTGATTTAGTTTAAAGCTCGAAGCTAAAATGAGAAGGAAAGGGCTCCCTATGGCACCTACTGCGATTTCAGGGAGAGTGAAACACCTATTGAAACAGTTAGTAAAATGACCATTTTGTACACGAAAAAAACAAAATTCTTCTTTTTGCTACATTTTTTTTTGTAATTTTCTTTTGCCACATGTTTTTCAAACGGATAATAACATTTCATTAATAAAATTAATGAATGAAAATTAAAGTAAATTATTTATTTAAGAGAATAAAAATATAATGGAATAAAAATGATAATCATTATTAAAAAAGGCAATTAACTTAAAAAAGGTAATTAGTTTTACGGCGATTTTGTCGTCGAAAAACTAAAATGCTAAATTCTAATTCGTCTAAACCATAAACCATATAAACATACTAAACTTTATTTAAAAATGATAATTAATATTACGACTCCTTCGCCGCCGAAAAACTAAACTCCTAAATTCTAAACCCTAAATGCTAAACATTATTTAAAAATTGTAATTAATATCACGACGACTTCGCAAACCCAAAATTCTAAACCTTATCAATCTTAAATCCTAAATGCTTAACTTTATTTTAAAATGACAAGCAGCCGAAAAATTAGAACCCTAAATTGTAAATTTTATAAATCATAAACTATATAAACTTTAAATTCTAAAATTTATTTAAAAATTATAATTTATATTACGACTGTTTCGCCGCCAAAAAACTAAAACCATGAATTCTAAACCTTATAAACCATAAATGCTAAACTTTATTTTAAAGTTTTACTATTTATAATTTTTTATTTCTAAACTTTATAAATCCTACCTAAATGCACCTTCAATATATTGTGTTTTATTTTTGTTCGTATGATTTCTACTCAAAATCATATTTTCAGGTGAAATCAATTTTGTGCTTGGATTAAAAAAACGATTCAAACGACAATGTTTTTAATAGTTACTTAATTTTGTAAAATTTGATTTAGTAAATGTAGCATTATTGCTTTGGTTAATATTTGTCCACCATTTTTGGTTGCACTAAGGATTTTTTTTTATGCTATTGGGTATCCAAGTCCTTTGAGCCCAACTAATCCCAATAGGGTTCTCACGCGGCGACCCCCACCAGTGAACCAGGCAATCTGCGGGTCGTAGCCCGAAGTCGTGGCCCAAACGAATTGTTGCTCCCAGTGTGATTCGAACCTGAATCTCCATTTATGAGATTGTGGTTCTCAACCACTAGGACAACCCGTCTGGGTTGGTTGCACTAAGGATTTGATCACTAATCCCTCTTCCTCACAATTATTTCGACAACCTCCTATACCATCTACACCAACTTGCATTTTGATAATTTATAGTTTTTTTGTGTAATTTTTTGATCTATTTAAATGAGGAAAGCGTCGTTTTACCATGGCTATCGAATTCGCTTCGTTAGCCATAACATTTACTCTTTTGATCTATTAATTTCTCAATGTAAATTTTGACACGATTTATATAAAGAATTTTAAAAAAATAATAATATCAAGGATTCCAATTTCAATATAATTTCAATTACATTTTATCATATAGTTAAATAAACATTATTTATGATTTCAAAATTACTGCAAATTCATCGTCGGAACTCCGTCAGAACCATAACTTTTGATTTTTTATGTTTCATCCATATCATCAACTTTGATGGTGGCCATGATGAGATGTGGTTATAAGTTATGAGAAATTTTACTATGCATTAGACTTACTTGTTGAACATTTGCTTACTGTATTAGACAAATGATATGGGTCGTCAAATTAACATTCAAAGGCTCATATCGAACACCACTTAAGTGATATCACGTGAAAACAATTACACACGTTTAAACAATTGAAGGTAAAAAAAACTTGAATGTTTTCCGTTTGAAGTCCGTTCGATCTATTACGATTACCGGTAGGGCCGTCCAAAATATCCGTGGGTATCGGGTCACTCGATACCCGACCCGGACTCGGTATCGGGTATCCACCCGGATTTGTGTATCCCAAATCTGACCCGATCTTGTGTATCCAAAAATTTGGGAACTTTAGATTCTATCATAAGAGCTCGTGTAATCTCAAGTAAAAATCGATTTTTTCTTTTAGTCAAAAAATTTTGTTGGGGAGAATATTAGCAAGTGGTTTGGTGTATCATCCCTTTTTCTAGATTTTTTTCATTTGACGGTTCACAAATTCCCCCCACCCCCCACACATTATTGGATCTAAGAATCTGGATCTTGATTTTGAACTGAGTGAGAATCATTTGATAAAATTGAGAATCATTTGATAAAATTGAGAATTTTTTTCAAAAACCTCAGATTTATACTGAAGAAAATGAACCCAAATCATTCTATAACAATCATCGATAAATAGAATAAGGTAGCGAAATCTCTACCCCCTAATAGAGGAGCTGGTCCCCAAACACCAGAATATATTAAGGAAAAAATATGTGGAACACGAGTATTCCAAATAGAAAATGAATATCTATGACTCTTAGATAAATCACATGTTTCATAGTTCAAGGAAATATTGAAAACTTGAGGAAATAACCGACTAAGATACTTGTAGGATGGATAAACAAGAAGTCGGTGTCACAAGCAATTGGATAATCTGATGGTAAGAGAAATAATAATAACACTGACTCCTTTGACTGGGACAAATTCACCATTTGCAGTTTGAACTATTTTCTTTCTGGAATTTTTCAAACAAGAAATATCAGACGGATCATATGTAATGGTGTTGTAGCACCACAATCAAATATCCATTTACCATGTTTTTTTCACGATCACTTCCCTTCATATTATTAGATACTCCAATTTCTGCTTTAGGCCCAACACTTTTCGGCCCTGCAGAAGAAAAATCAGATCTAACAAAAGAACTAGGCTAAAATAAATTCTGTTGTACTGTGTGAGATGCATTCCAGTGACCCAAAAAAAGAATTTCGGCCCAGATATGTGAGGGCAATCCTGTAATTCCAACGGAGGATATTTGCGTAATTTTCTGTGACATACGCATTTTACCCGGTCCTTTCTCGATCGGATCATTTACCTCCCGATCTTGCCCCGCATTTTCTGCACTCGAACCTCCTACAATCATGACATTCACGACGGAAAAGTCGATGTCGACACCAGTGGCTGGGTGAATTCCGTTGGCAATTGCAGCGCGGCCATCATGACGTCCCTTCTGCTGTGAATTTTGGTAGGCTTTCAGTTTGAAGCACTAAATTGTGATGTGCCCTAGAATCCCAATTTTGGTACACTTTCAGTTTGAAGCACTAAATTTTGATGTGCCCTAGAATTCCGCAGTTTCCATGTATGTTGAATTTTCGTTTGGGTTAAAGTTGTTGTCATGGAGGGTAAGAGGGGACAGAAGTGGGGAAATTCTAGAAGATCACCGATCAGAAAGACAACTCGGGGTATGTCGAAGTTTCCTGATTTGACACAATTCTTTCTCTTTTCCTTTCCTTATCTGTAAACTGTATGTGCATGTGTCACAACCTGCGAGAATTGAAGAGAACGATAGGGAGGAAATGCAGATGAAATGGGAGAATATTTGAAGAATTCTCAAGAAGGTGAGAAGATTTGGACTGTTGAGTCTGAAGAGAATCGGGGGAGATGAACCAGAAGAGAAAGGGGAGAAAATGAGATGAAGCTTCGAGAGGGGAAAATAGAGGAGAGACACAGCAGTCAGAAATTACTTGTATTCCCTTTTTTTTTTCTTAAGTCTAGAGACCCACGTATATATACAATACAATCGAATATTCTAGACTCTCATACATAACCCACGTTTTCTCTTAGTCAAAATAATCAAAACAGCCAAAACACTACTCTTCGCACCCAGGCAGAGTTCTTCAAGCCTCCTTCTTCTACATCCTTCCTTTTTGGGCTGGTTATAATTTTGGGACATGACAGCATGCTGGGTTACTCTAGAGATAATTGTTGCTTGTAGTCTGTAGATCCTCTGTTGCGTGATGATATGATATTTCCTAGCAGAAGTCTGCGGCGTATAGGTTTGCATTTCCTATATGTTATGAAAGTGATTTTAACCTATGATTCAAATTCATTTTAGTTACTACAGCCTTTGTGCCATGTCGTTTGTCTGAATTCTTCAGGGTGCATTATTCGTTCATTTTCTTTCTTTCAGCGCATAACTATAAGATTAGTGGAGTTCGTTTCAAAAGTGTGCCGAAATGATTGAATTACTGTTGCTGCTTGCCATTTACTGTAACTTGAAGAAACTACTAGCTCAACTGCCTGCTATCTGCGGTGATGTGAATCAAAATTCAGTTAATAAATGTGTACTAGGCAATCTACTTGTTCTTTGGGGCTTGCTTGCTTAACTGATATCGACAAACTTGTCCCCATTTGGACAACTTTTCATGCTTGTTTTCCCTTTAAATATTTGCTCTACTTGTTTGTGCAGCTAATTGGCAGCCTACCGTTCCCTTATGGGAGAAAGAATTTTGTAGAGTAGTTGGTTCAATCGATTGGGAAACACTCCTGCAGATGAAAAAGTACATGCACCTATACGAGAATATCATAAATTGGGATGACTCTGCAGGTGAAGAGGCCTTTGTTAATGCCAAAAAGCGTTTCTCTGCTGAAGTGCATGGACGTCCCTGTGAAATATCATCACCTGATCCTGATACTTATATTGACAGCATCAATTGGGATTCTGGCATTGGTCCTGAGCCTCCATCTGATTTGGAGTTGTTCAAACATGTGTCCTCCGTGGCGGACAACAACCTTGAGCCAGTAATTATTTTTGGTGACTCTCTTATCCCAAGTGTAGCATATTCTGGATGGGGTGATGAAGAGGAGAAAGCTCCCGAAAGCTCCTGCCCTGCTAATAATCCTGGGTATCAATGTGAGCAAAATTGGGGTGATTCATACAACAATGGTCCAACAAATGATTGGAACTACCCCAATAATAACGTGATTCATGCAGAAGTACCGAAAATTGGATATAGGTTGGCTGGGGGGGAAATAGGGACGTGGAATAATTGTAACATGGATTTCAACCATGCCTATGATAGTGGACATGATACAAGACACAGATCATCGAGGATTAACCCGAATAACCAGTTTGGTACTCATATGTATGGGAGTAACCAGAGACATCATGGGGTCACGTACTGGGGAGAGCATCCTGCTTCGGATAAGAGAACCAATCCCAGGGATTGGAGTTCATTCAACTCTTGTGGACGGACATGCACATTAGAAGTTGCAGACATGTGACAAGTAGAGGCAGCATGTCAAGACATGATTTCATTCGTTCTATTTGTTTTTGTGCGTCGCTGTAGATCGATCATATCTGTCTGTGAATATATCAGTGGATGTTTGTTCATTGGAATACGTACTAATCTCATCCGAGTTTTGAAGAATATCAAGTCTGCTATTGGTGGAGGGAGATTGCAGTATAGAGTAGATCAGTAGAGTATAGATGTTAGTTCAGATTGTTGGTTTATCACAAACCCGTGTAAACCTATGTTATCTCTCCTACCACTGTTGCTGTTGCACCTATGTGGGCATTGCGGATAAACAAATTTGTGAGTATAGTTAGTTCTGCTCACGTGGTTGGATTTTGTTTTGGATTCAGTTGGGGTAACGTGGAGTTTTCAAGTTTTTTTTTTGAATAGGTAAGCTTTTGGTTTTTATTATTGTTATAATTGCATTTTCTAGAATAGTAAACGAACACAATTGTTCGTGAACAGGCTTATATTCAGCTCGTTAAAAGATCGTTTATGTGGTTCGTTAAGTTTAACGAGCTCGAGCTTGAGTCCAAATTTGTTTTAGCAAACAGGCTTAATAAGCTCAGAGCTAATGATCCCTTAATTTGTGTTCTCATGAAGCAATTCCCACAAATTTCCACTTTGACCGAAGGTCTGAATCTGAAAATATGTAACCGACTTACATAAAAAAATACGCAACAAAATCAAGATAAATATGGAAATCCAAAAGGCATAATTGAGCCGAAAAAACAAATGATCAGATCACCCAAAAATGTGCAAATTTTACTCACAAATCAATCCCATGAATTCCAACTATATTAGAAGGTGTATCAACAATCCCATATGAAGTGCATATAAAAATCTGGACCTAATTACATAAAAAATGCCAAAAAAAAATCAAGACTGCATAGCTGCATTTTCAAACTTTATATCGGGCATTTCGGAACCAATATACGGCACCGCCTGCTTATGCACCTCTATCGCACCGCCTGCTAACGTGGCAGTCCACATCAGCAGGGTTTAATATATATATATATATGTGTGACGGCTCTGTATCCCTCAGTTTTTTTCTCTCACTTTTTCCCTCAACTCTCGATAGATATATAGGATTGCCCGTTGACGGAATTGGGCGCATCGTTAGAAACCTTATACATAGAAGATTATATGTTCAAGTTTTGGTAATGTTCCGACGACTTTATCACCGGGGTTAAATAGTTCTAAATAGGGTTTTAGAAAATTCCGGCGATGAAGTCGCCGGAACCGAAACTAAACATGAACATATGATCTTCTATGTATAAGGTTTCTAACGATGTGCCCAATTCCGTCAACGAGCAATCCTATATATATATCGAGAGTTGAGGAAAAAATTGAGGACAAAAAAATGAGGGGTACGGAGCCGTCCCCATTATGTATATATATTCCTATAATACAATTACTTTAACTACAAACAAAGAATTAGTTTTGTACTGGTACGGCCTAGTTTAGTAGTCAGGATATAGTGCGATTTTAAAAAATTATCCCACTATATCCTGTGTCTATTAACCAGGACAGTTTGGTAAAAAATTTCCAGGTTGACCCGGAAAAAAATTGAATTTTGGTGGATTAAGTTTATTTTCTAAACCTATGGAATTTGGGGATAATTGAGTTTTTTTTAGTTAATTATATATCCCTAAAATCCTATATAATACTGCATCGTTCGATATCTTTTCTCATCCTACTAAATCTCATCTCACTGTATCTCATTTATCCTTACTACTAAACCTAGCCGTAATGAAAGCCATATTTTTAAATATTAACTTTTATAGGGTATTTATTGAAATTTGGGCAAAATTGCTTTTCGTGTGCAAAATCTGTTTGTGGGGCAAACAAAACATTTTGTAAATTTTATTGAGCATAACACATTCTCTTTCCCCCCGTCCCCTTTCAGAGCAACAACAGCATCAGAAGATCCATGGCCAAAGTCAAACTGCAAGCTACGAAAGGCAAGGAGAAGCCCTCCGGTGAGCCACCACATTCTACATTGCCTTTATTTTTTCCCCTCCAATCTATTGTTTTTGGAGCCCTAAACTTTTCATTTGGCGTGTGGAATTTGAGCTGCTGGAGCTGGGCCTTCGACTTCAACTCCACAGGTGCGTTGAAATCCATTCGGTTTCATATTCGAAGTGTTTCTGTTAAGTTCAATGGCGATTTTTTTTTTGTGATTTTGTGGTAACATTTCGAAATGTGGGGGGTTTGGTAGTCACCTGGAAGAAGAAATTCTCGAACTCCTCAACCTGCTTCGCAACGTGAGTTGAAATTTGACTTAATGTTGACTTCCATTTTATTTCATTAGCGGCGTTGCTCATTTTTCTGTTTGGACTGACTGCATCTTCTTTTTCAGCAACAGGCGATGGGCAAGCACGGAAAAAACAGCGTAATAGGCCTGGGACAGTGGCCTTACGTGAGATTCGGAGATATCAAAAGTCCGTGGAACGTCTGATACCTGCTGCACCGTTCATCAGAACTGTAAATTCTTATATTAATGCACAGATTTTCTTTATGTTTCGCTTGCGGATTAGCAGCATGTAGTAGCTCTTGACTATATTGTAGCTAGTGGTCTAGATTCAAGTTTAGGATCCAAGTGACTACTCCTGTAGTCACCTTTACTCGTATAGTGTTAGCATTGATATTTTAGTGACTAGTCTGCTGTATCTATTACCATGGTTGGGAAGACTGATATTTAAATATCTGATCCTTTGATGGAATTCAGAAGTTTTCTTTGTTATCATACGACAATAGATGTGTATACGTGTTATGCTGGCTGATATAAAATACTGACGTAGATTCCTCATACCTTAGATAAACCAGTAGTTTGTATATCAATAGGTTCTGTGCATTGATATAGTCAACTACAAAATGAATCGGTCTGGTTAAAGCTAAAAACGTATCTATGTATGTCTTTTGGGAGACTTTTGTGTTACTTGTTCTTGTGGACAGCAGGGTTATTAAGAGGATCAGGAAGATTTTTCGCGACACGGTGGCAATGTTATGCATGCAATGATTTAATCAAAGAGAGTGCAGAAACTTAATTTTTCTGAGAATAGCAGCGGAATAGTTTCCTCGAGATTTAACTACCTCAAATTATGCTCTTGCCGCTCTAGCAGTATCCTGATTTGGTAAACTCAGTTTTATGTGTGCGGAGACTCTTTAGGCTCTTATCTTGGTCTAGGAGTTAGGGTTTTACTGATGCAAAGGGGACTTCATTACTCACGTCCTGCCAATTGTATCCGTGGTTTAAGGTGTCACAGTAACTTGTTTCAAATACTTGAACCTAAGGTTTTTTGCCTATCGTTTTTCAAAAGATTTAAATCAAAATAATCCAAAGAACCTTTTTATCATTGACAAGTGTTACAGAATGCTAATAAGAGCATTTATTCCGGAGAGCAATAACCTCGAACTGAGTTAATGTCTATTAAATCAATTGCTGTAGTTGAGAGACCTTGTTTCAGATATTTTTGAGTAATTTAGGGACGTTGTGATTACTTGTTACAAGGTTTTGGAAGTTGAATCTCTAGCATGATGCGTATGATTTTTGTGGGGGGAATTATAAGAATACTAATGTATGGCAGGTCAAAGAGATCTCCTTCAAATGTTCACTGAATGTTCAAAGATGGCAAGCTGAAGCCTTAGTTGCTCTTCAAGAGGTAATGCAACTCTGTAAGTTTTCACTTATCAAGCCAAAGAATGTTCGAACATGCTAAGATAAAACATACATGTGAAGGCGTTAGAAGATTCTATTGCAATACCTTATCAGGGTCGGGTCCTGGAACTACCTGTTGTAGCATGGGCATACTTAGACTACTCTGACACCTTGAAACCATGGATTTCCCTTGTTTTGTTATCCATTATTCTCAGCTATTTAAGAATACCACACCTTAATAAGCGTTTGAAGTCCATGCCATACTGTAACTTCAATTTTAAGAAATTCACATTGCTTAACACTGCGGTCTGACTTTCTCTTCCAGGCTGCTGAGGATTACATAGTTCGGTTGTTCGAAGAGGGAATGCTATGCGCCATTCATGCAAAACGTGTGACTCTGAGTAAGCTAGCCTCCATGGATCTCTTCCTGCTTTGTGTTAGCTTCATGTTGGCATGGTGTAACAATTGTTATTTACTGTTATTCTTGATTTGGCTCGTATTATCTTTTCCTTTCCCTCTCAGTGAAAAAAGATTTTGAGCTGGCTCGGCGGATTGGTGGTAGAGGTCAGCCTTGGTGAGACCATCTAGCCGGCATGAGATGGTTGCTTCATACATTTAACTCACTTAGTCTTTCTGGTAAATGGTAATCACTAGCTAATGTTAGATTGAACTATCATCAATATTCTCAAACGGTTTTACTGTGGTGCACTTGCTACTTCCTAACTTGTATAGTTGTATGTCTCATTCAAACCTGGATTCAATGCAAGTCATTACATGGTTGGACCAAAAATGTTTTTCCTTCTGATTATCAAATTCCTTGTAATTCTAGCCATGAAGCTTTAAATTTAGTCTCAGTTATACTTGGTTTGTAATTCATCAGAGTACTGCTTGTTTACTCATATGAGTTATGTCATGACAAGCATTGCAAAAAGGGTTTGTTCCGCCCCGCACCATACACAATGGGAGGCTGTTGCGTCAATATTCATGCCTCTACTCATCAAACTTATCGTAGTGGCAATTCTGTCTTGCAATAGCCGCATGTAAACATCCGCACACGCTTATGGACCAATTTCCCCCATGCTACTGCTAATTCTGTTCTACCTGGGACAAGGTTGAGATTGCTCAATTAAGCCTTAGGCAGACGATACTGTATAGTGGTAAGTATGATCTCAGCGCTGCATGTCTTCTTAGTCTTAGTCTTAATGCATGTGATGATTTTTAAACCTATTCAATGATTTGAACAGAGCTACCGTAAATTCATCACCATCAGTTTCAGTTGGTGCAACACAGCTGAATTCTGGGAAAAATCAGCAAACCACAGATCTTCCTGAACTCGAGAGCCGTTGTAACAGAGTCATTTACACAGAATTTATTGCTGCTAATGGCCAGGACACCGCAGCTGTTCCGGAGGTGGAAGGTAATCATCCTACGAAATGGATGGCAGCTGAAGCAACTGACTTTCTGTCGCTGCCAGAACTCAACATACTCCAGGTTATAGAGCCTACAATGGTGGACTCTTTCCTGTCAGAACACCACTTTAGAAGACTACACTGATGATATGTTTAGGAAACTTGATAATATCATCAAGGAGAGCCTTGAGAAAACTGTGTTGGAAACCTGCTACAACAAACTCATATCCAGAATACCTTAATCTGTGTGCAGGCAGCAACTTCTTTGAAGACGCAGCGCGCACTCCAGAACTTGATCAGAAGGTATAAAAACATGCATTTGGAAGCCCTGTTCTATTGACAAATATGTGAAGATGATCCTGCACAAGGACACAACATGGTAAATCAGGATGTAAATATGTATGTTGACCTCTCCCACTTGAAACAGCTAAGGGAAGAGTAACAGGAGGGCTATATAGACTTCAGCCTCAGCTTTCAACAATAGAAGGTTCTCTTCCGCTATCAGCGCCGGAAAACAACATGGGCATCACATTACTTGGACTCAGACCGGGATAGAATCTACACCAGAGAACCGTTGGAATGGAGGATCTCGCCTACGGATTCTGACATAGAATGGACATGGGAGACACTTCCGGAATCAGGAGGCATATAAGCAACAGTTACTCAAAAAAACTAAACAGAAGTCGAGTAAGAAGAAAACCAGCCCTCCTCCGACTGATCTAACCTTTCTCGAAGTTGCGGTAACATTCCCATATCTTCACAAGTGACATGGAAGTTGTATACTAGGATTTATATGTAACAGTCATTATTTATATAAAATTTTTGATAAGTAACTATTATTTATATATTGACAATTGGGATTAACCTTTTTTTTTTTTGGTAATTGAGGCAGGTGATCTCCATTCAGACATGGTTCCTTCTCTTAGTCTGATATTTTTCGCTTCAATCCACCTAATGTTTATCAAAAAGAATTATTTTGTACTCTGTTGACAATATTTAATAAAAAAATTCATTTTAAAAAAGAAAAAAAATTATTTGAACAATACTTGGGTGGTTTTGATTTTAGCAACAAAAAAAGAGTGAAAAAGTAATTTGATACAGATTTCATACCATAATTTTGCGAAAATACATAATTGTTTAGTACAAAATTTCTGAACACGTTTTTGAAAAGACGATTTTGACATTACTTGGACACAAGGGTTTCATAACTAATCATATATATTTTTGTTCAACTTATAAATGTATTTACATATAATGCAGGATTCGGTGACATGATTTTAAACAGGATTTTAGACAAGATTTTCAATTCCGGCCACTAGGATTGCCCGTTGATTGAATTGGGCACATCGTTAGAAAGCTTATTCATAGAATTGAATATATTCAAGCTTTGGTGATATTCCGACGACTTTATCACTTTTTAACTGGGTCATATTTTTTCCTACGGTTAAGTAGTTCTAAATAGAGTTTTAGAAAATTCCGGCGACTTCCGGAATTAAACATGGGGCTTATGATCTTCTATGCATAAGCTTTCTAACGATGTGGCCAATTCTGTCAACGGACAATTCTTGTAGTCGAAATTAAAAATACATGTCTAAAATTATGTATAAAATCATGTTAGCGGAACATGCCCCTTACATAATTTATTCATACAATTTATAGACAAGACAAGCATTAACCGGTAACCATAATGTCGGTACGTGAAGATTTACCTTTTTATTTAAGAGTTTCCAAAATAGTTTTGTCCTAAGCTAAGCTTTTAGCTATAAAATTATTCACAGAAATATCAAGGAGCGCATATATTAGCAACCAACGGACGGTGCATCTGACCCTGTCACCCCACCAACTGGCTATCTTTGTTTTCTCCCTCCTCCGTGCGTAACTAATCACTGCGATACGATAGCTTTCAGTCCGTTGGTGTACAGATACGTATCTGGTGAATGTATGCCTTCGTCTCTCTCACTCCGCGTTTGATGCTCTGATTTGTCGCTAAGCTACGGTGAACATCTGATCGAGATCCGTACGATACGACGGGGATCACCGGAGAGGGGGTGATTTATTTTTGTAGGGGTGAGGAGCTGAATTGCTTTGGTCAATGGCCGCTCCACCGACGAGGGCGCGAGCAGATTATGATTACCTCATCAAGCTTCTCCTCATCGGCGACAGCGGTTGGTTTTGATTTGAAATTTTAGTGTTTTTTTATTTCGGTCTTTTAGGTTTTCTATCTTTCGCATTTTCCGGTTCCGGTGCGTTGGCGTTGTTACTCAGTTTCGAGAGTTTTGTTTATGTTGGGATTGGATCCGGAGCTGATGGTCGTATTATGTTGAATTGAGACGGAATTGTTCTCGGTAGTAGTTGGGGGATTACATGCTTTTCTTATGTTTGCTTGAGTGATCGTCTCATGATCGTTTTGAGTGAGGACCGTTGATTTCGATTTGATTGTATGTTATGTGGTGGTGAGTCTGGATTTGGCTTTGGTATTGTTTCAGCATTGTAATTGATTGTTGACTGTTCCCGTCAAAATTGGCGTTGCTGCTTGTGTTTCGTTCTGTTTTCGACCTTGCTGATTGAAATTCCACTGGGTGAATCACAGTGGAAAAGACGACCTTTTCTGGAAAGATGCAAATTTAGACTTCATTTGTTGCTCGAGATACTTTTGCTAATAATAAACCTAAGATATAGGATTTATTGTGCTCAGAAAGATGCTTCATAGAGATCAATATCAGGATGACATAGGAAATAGTACCTAACAGATAATGATAGTTTTTGGAAATTGATATAGGAAAGTATTACTTTTAACTAATTTTGTTAGTTCTCTTGCAAGTGCCTTCTTTAAATGTTCCTGAGTGAAACTGCAGTTCCAAGTGACACGCATTTTTGCCTTCAAAAGATGCTGTGTTCTTTTATCTTCTGTCGTACGTTTGTATCATGCAGGTGTTGGTAAGAGTTGTCTTCTTTTACGATTTTCTGATGGTTCCTTCACTACAAGTTTCATTACCACCATTGGGTACGTCATGTTTGATAATAATGGGCATCACATTACCACTTGGTTAGGTTTCTGAATCCAACGTGATAATTTCACCCGCAGAATTGATTTTAAGATAAGAACTGTTGAACTCGATGGAAAACGGATCAAGCTCCAAATCTGGGACACTGCTGGTCAGGAAAGATTCCGTACAATTACTACAGGTTATTTTTTTTCTCTCATCCAAAGACTCCTTTTTTCCTCAAGATCCAAGAATGATTCTCTGGGCTCCTGATTCTTTATAAAAATAAGTTTTTTTTCTCTTCTGATCGTACAGACCAAGAACACCTTTTCACCGATTTGTATATTCTCAATGTTTGTGTTTTCCCCTTCTTCCAGCATATTATCGTGGAGCCATGGGCATATTGTTGGTATACGATGTTACTGATGAATCCTCCTTTAACAGTAAGGTTTCATTTTCTCTATTTATTCAGTTAGCTGAGTGATTCGGGTTCTCTTTTGGTAGCTGTGTGGCTTTCCTATTGAACTTTTAATTTATTATCTCATTATTGTTTCTTGCAATCACCCATCTTATCTCTATCCTTAAATAGTGGCTATCTTTTTTGTTTTATTGAAACTGCCACTTAAAATATCTTCTTTTCCGAAGATTTTCCTCCTAAAGTGTAGTCGATTTCATCAGTACGCATGTTCTTTTCCCTGGAAATGTGAATAGTTTATGGCACCATGATGAACTCCACTATCTCTCTTACTCTATGGCATTCCTAAATGCTAATCCCGGTTGCTCCTGAAAAGGAAAAAGAGAGAGAAATTAATTTATGAAACGAGGAATGACGTTAATTTATCCTCTTCGTCATAAAGTCATGCTTTTGATGCAGATATTAGAAACTGGATCAGAAATATTGAACAGCATGCTTCAGACAATGTCAACAAGATTTTAGTAGGGAACAAAGCTGATATGGACGAAAGCAAAAGGGTAATTTCCTTTGATAAATTTGTTTAAATATGAGTTGGTAGATCACGCTTTACTCAAAGTAAATTATTGTGCAATAATATTTGTTAAAACCGCCTTGTCCGGTTATTTTTAATGTTTATCATCGGTTAGTGACCGTGTCCTTGCACATATTGTAGGCTGTGCCTACCTCTAAGGGTCAACAACTAGCAGATGAGTATGGGATTAAATTCTTTGAAACTGTAAGTAACAATTTAATTCTCTAGGTAATAAGTGCATCAAAACTGAATTCTATACTAATTCACTATTCGCTGCAGAGTGCCAAAACGAATCTTAATGTGGAAGAAGTTTTCTTTTCAATAGCCAGGGATATTAAGCAAAGGCTCTCGGATACCGACACTAAAGCAGAGGCAAGTAATTTCCTGCTTTGTTTGGCTTCTATGTACTTGGGGCTGAGGCCAATGCAGTCAATTCGTTCTTGATTGCATTATCGAGTATGGATTCATCTGTGTCCAGTTGTTTCCATCTCTGAAAAGAACAACGATACCATGTTCACCAATCTGCATATTCTTTTCTGACACCATAGACCGGAATAGTTTGATTTTTGTATTAATTTTTGTCCAAAGCTAGTTCGGCTGCCCTGGTATAACCCGATCAAATCTATATCTCCATCCATTCCACCGTATTCCCATGCATTGTGGGAATTATTATACCTTCCCATGTTCTCATGGATGCCTTGTCCTCACTAATTTTTTTTTTTTGCAGCCATCAACTATAAAAATTAACAAGACTGATGGATCTGCCGGAGCTGGACAGGTTGCACAGAAGTCAGCTTGCTGCGGTTCTTGAAGGAATTAAAGATCAAGATTGAGCACACGTAATGCTGTGCTACCCTGCTGTGATCACAAAAATTGGAAAAGACAGAACAAAAAAAATACAGCAGATTCTAATTTTATTCCATCCGGGAAGTTGTTATAGCGTGTTAGTGGTGTAAGCTCTTCGTTTGTTTATGAAAGTGGATTGATTGCCTCTGTTGTTCAAATTACATTCTAGTCGACCCTCTTGTTTTAAATTCGTTATGAGCAGGCTTCATATTCTTGAGTATTTGCCAGCTCTTTGGGAGTATTCTTGATAATGTTACTATGTAAAGTTTGACTAGAAGCTTTTAATTATGTCGGAAGTGGGGAGTAACTATGCAGTGCCTTAGTGCCCTCGTCGCACTGTGAAATTGGCCAGTGTGCTAATAGAGTGCACGGAATTTTAATGAATTTCGAAGGCTCAGTTCTCATAATGAAAACTTTATATATCTGATTTCTGATTGCCACATGTGGAATGAGATTGATTGTCAGGAAACATCAAAATGACACCCTCATGGTATCAGAAATTCAATTCCTACAATTATTACAAGGTTACAAAATTTACCAGAACACAGTAAGTTACAATATTTTAGAGTAGTTTTATGGTCCAGACTCCTTATGTCCGGATTAATGAATTAGGTCAAGAATGATAATTGTGGTCATTGATTGCCAACACTTGGATGGTATGGATTATCATTCTGGACGTAAGATCATTAATCTGGATATAGAATTCTGGACTGAATAATTTCTCCAATATCTCAGGCTCAACTCAGGGTTCAGACTTACAAAATACATTTTATCATAGATTGAGCTCTTCCGTCCCATAAATTCGTTGAATTTCACGAGTTGCTGCTTGGAATGATTCTATAGCAACAAAGTAAAAGGATTCAGAGAGGATAATCAATCTGAGTTGATGATGTAGATGAGATCATTCACTACCTTTGATGATTCCACGAAGCTCCTGAACATATGAAATAATACTTATCGTAAGTTGCTTATAGAGCAAAACACGGCAGATAATAAGGGAAAGAGAAAATGGCAAGATACCTCCCTTGAAACAGAAACATATCTAACTGCCACTCCATCAAGCATACCAGTTGCTATCAAACTTCTCATATTGGACGGGAAACTGTTGGGAGCTTCTTTCTTCGCAGGTTTCGTCTCTAACTTATTCTTAGGAGTGCAATCAAGTTTCGATTTTGATGTCTGGTTGGCGCTCACATTAGCTCGGTCATTCGACATATCCATCTCGTTTCTGGCAGGAGTTTTGGGTGTTTGAGATGTTGATTGTTCATACAACAAGGAATAGCTACCCATTGGCCTTGCCAAAGCTTCAAGAACAGACTCATCGTGATATCCCACCTATATTATGATTGTCCCCCTTATTGTAGGAAGAAGTCACCGAAAATGTATTGTCTAAACCTTTGTCGAAGGTCACTTCCATAGATCTATTATTTGCTTCCCCCATGTCATAGGACGGGGCCATAAACACACTCCAATTGTCGAGTTTCCAAAAACAGCATCGGTATCATTAGTATGCCGACCACCCTTTGGCATCCAAAATCCTTTCTCCTGGAAAGACGGTGCACTGACTCAGAAAGTACATGTGAACCATCACTTCACTCGATAGTACAAAACAGTCACAGCGATATTGCATAGTTAACATCTATAGTGTTCAAGCATCACGGGGCAACTTCAATTCAACCCATACCATCCACAACCAGTAATACATAAATCAAGTTCAATATTACAAGCAGATGAATGTAGATAATTTAACAAGTAATGGACTTCTCTTAGATGAAAAGAAAAAAACACTAACCATTTGGCTGCTCCGACCCAGGGTATACGAGAAATCCTACAATCCAAAATCGGACAAATACATCAATTTGTCATCGTTTTTCAAGGCAAGTGATCTCCATAAACAAAATACCAATTCCATCAGAAGACAAAAAAATTGTTGGCATGGACACTATTAAATTCTGAATTCGTATGAGAATCCCTAGAATAGAGAAATCCACTTATGAGAAACAGTCATTTAGAAAAGCCATGTCTCAGCTGATATTAAGCTCTGAATAAAGATTCCAACCAACTCTCCTGCAGTCGGATAATTTTAATATACAATAATTCCAACGAAATTTCCTACATCGTACATTTCTGAAAAATATATTTTTTTTGTACTACAAAAGTATTACAAATTAAAAAAAAAATTAAAATTAAAATTTATTTTACATACAATCCAAAACTGTATGGATTAATTTTCTGAATATGTAGCATGAGTCTTACAAAAAATTCTAGTCCTATCATCCAAAAAAAAATACACATACAAGGAGGAATTTTCCTTTGCTGGACTCATATTTGTTGGACAATGTCTTACTATGTGGGACAATCAATCTGGACCATCAAATTAAAAATGGACGGACCAGATGGAAGAACACTTCAAAATCTCACGTGGTGAGCAAAAATGGATCCCCATCTTCTTAACCCGGCTCTTCCCGTTCAAGTCCTTTTCGGATTA
>JAOYMZ010023103.1:0-17951 GCA_025802335.1 Pinguicula primuliflora | reverse complement strand
TGAACAATTCAAACCATGTGACCTTGAATCCAACAAATATAAAATGTGTTATGATGTGAAGAATAGCTTCAAGTTTTCAACCATAATAACTTCTGAATTCCACCACCACCACAACAAAAATCTTAATATACACACATATATCTATATATTAATGTATATATAGAAAAAGACATACAACAATGAACAAACAAGTCTTAGTTTTTGTCAGGATTCCGGGATCGAATCGAGTAGTCATATTTAACGCAAGAAACAGCAAAATGTTGTCCAATAATTCAAAATCAAGCGATTCTTATAACAATTGAGTTTAACAATTGAGTAGTCATATTCGTATAATAATTGGAAAAGGCAGTGTAACAATTTGATAGAGCAAACAACTAGAATTATAGGATTACATTGAGTGTGCATAGCAAACAAACGAAATTCAATACAGATAAAGCACAGGAATGATCAAAATCAAATCACTGACGAAAATGCAGGCGAAAATTAAACTTTAGAAGCCCTAAATCGAAAAAACCCGAAATTGAAAAAACCCTAAATCAAAAAATACCTAAATTGAAATTATCTGTAGAATTGCAATTGGGTAGTCTCAGGCTGTAGAATAGAACTTCAGTATTTGCGACGTGATTTAGTTCGCCGTCGTTGGAGGAATGGCCGTCGGTGGAGGAAGGGGATCGGAATCAGCGGATGAGTTGTGGCTACGTTATGGGTGAAATGCCACTCGAACCAAGATTTAACAAAGCTCCTCTATTAATTTGAAGTTGGAAGAGTCTGGTCTGATAGATGCCTTTTCTCGACAAGTTGTCTGAAATTCTGTGACTGCACGAAGGTGACTGAGAAGAGAGAATGGAAGAAAAAATTACTGGTGAAATGAAATGCCACTCGTTAGGTCATATTTGTTTCTGTCGGTACCGGTACTACCGGTACCGGTATCCAGTACGCTAGTACCGGTACCGATTATGTAACCGGTACTGGCTATGGGTACCGGTACCAGAACCGGTACCTGACTGGTACCAACAACCGGTACCGGTACCGGTCGTACCGGTACCGGCGGTAAAATTTGGACAGACCTGTGGTCAGTTATATATATGTAACGATATAGAAAGTGGTGGACATTCCCTATATGCTCGGTGGTTCAAAGAGCGTCTATGTAGTCTGGATGGTTTGAGCGGCCTCTTAGGTGACGCACATCTTCCGACAAATTCATTTTATTTTATTTTTGTATATATATTAAAAAATATATATATGTGAATGCATACAAATAAAAAATGAGTCATATGGTATTCTTAACATGCAAATCTAACATTGTTTACCCCGTGTTCATGTGTTATAAACTTATCATCGATCATTCGAATTCACAATTAGGAATTTAGGATTTTTGAAGGGGGCAAGATCCCCCAATTTTGTCTATACATTTTTATAAAAAAGTACATTAGCAATTATGAATATTTAAATAATAAGTAGGTATTTCAGTCATACTTGTTTCTCCTTTTTATTATTTTATTATTATTATTATATTTTATTACTATTATTATTTTTATTTATTATTATTATTTTTTTCGAGCTGTGGTCTCCACAAAAACAATCTCCTCATTCTGTTGTAGAGTGGGGTATGATTACGTACATCATATCCTCTCCAGACCCTGCCTAAGAGCGGGATTTACTGAATATGTTTGGTTTGGTTTGGAATATTTAAATAATAAAATTAAAATAAAAAATACAAAAAATAATTATAATCAAATTTGGAATTGTTTTTATGGGGGTACTCTTCATTTGATATCATTGTACGATAACTTTATTACTAACGTACCCAAAACTTCATATTCATTAAAAAACTAAGCAAACAGTATGTGTCATCACTGTTCGAGAGTTCGGTCGTTTCGACTGTGTAGGCACAGCCTAGGAGGCCAAAAATGTCAAACTGTCCCAAATTTACTCTGTGCAGTCTGCCTGGGTGCCCAGGGGCGGCAGGGCTGCCGCCCTAGGGTCCTCAGGGGCCACACTGACCGCCTTGGCAGCCGCACAGGGCTGCTTAGAGCGTCTAGGAGACCGTCATCTTGAACACTTATACTAGCACAATTTTTTTCGAAATGAATTCTGTTGATTTTTTTTTATAAACTTATAATATTTTATATTGATGCATCATGATCTATTTTGGACAATTATTTTTTATTTGTGATATAAAAATGATTCATACCCAGCTTGTCACCGCGGTGATATAAAAATGATTCATACTATAAGTCCATCCACGATCTGCCATTTACCAATGTACGATGTCGGAGTGGGTGCTATGACTTCATCCAAAATTAAGCTCAATCTGCCAGCTAAACTTTAGTTATTATCTTGTACATTGCTCCTACTAAAGTGATAGGTCTGTAGCCGGTAACCTGTGGGGGTGAATCTTTTTTGTGAAAGGCACTATATGAGTTGCACTCAAATGGCTCCCTCATTCATCCATATATTATTTGGGAGAATTCTATCAATTCTACTAATAGCCTTCAGTGCGGTTAAATGCCACATGTACCTTCTTTTGGCCATAGGTAGGCGTCAGTTGATGGGCTGAGTGGGCATAGACTGATGGGCAATTCTGTCATCATTTTCGGGCACGCGGCCTGTATTGTCGCGATTTTATATTTGATTTTTAAATAAATACTAATAAAATAAAAAATTTAAAAAAAAAGGACCTTGCCCTGGGCCACAAGGTGATGAGGACCGGGAATGGCGATATCATAAGCACATATTTGCCCAAGCCCAAGTAGAAACTTGTTAAAAAAAAGTCTTTATTTTCCAAATGTTGGTATCCAAATTCTTTAAAAATTGGTTTATAAATTCTAGTTTTGGCTAAAAATTTATAAATATAAATTTTAAGACCAACCAACTTATAAAATATTTTTTGATAAGTTTGGTGTATACATATCAATATATAATTACACTATACAATAAGTGCCTTAAAAAATTTTAGTAAGGCAGTTGAAATTTTCATTAAAAAACAAAAGGTATTTACATATTTACACTTTTTCAAAACAATTGATTAATTGATCTCCAAATCAACCGGTTGATCTCAAAACGATCACCAAATCGATCACCAAACCCAATTTTACCGAAATTCTATCATATGAATTACGATTGCTTCTCGGCTCCGATCGGATGCAGTGTAACCCTAGAATAGATTTTGTGCTCGCCCCAATTCCCAGGATTTGTATTTGATTTTGGCCACAGTTTCTTGAATTATCGGCCTTTTGTGCTCAAATCTGGTCTTGTTTCTTGTAGCCCAGATTTTTTTAAATTTTTTTTATTTTATAGCTAAATGCAATTATACAAACTAGTCCCGAAAGTGAGCGTAGTTACGAAACGTACAATTGCAAACGATCAGGCTAGAAGGGGGGAACCTCTTAAACTGGGCCCGATTTGAATGGGCAGGGGTTGGAGATCCGCCCCGGACTCGCCCCGCACATTTTTATGTAGATTTATATATTTTGTAATTTTATTATTTTATTTATAACTATAGTTTAATTGTTTTAAATTTATAAATATTGAAAAAATTTAAAAACAAAGACCAAAGAGAGAAAAATATAGTCAAAAATGAGTAGAGTGATTTTTTTTTTCAAAATTTTGATATTTTTTTCATGTTTAATTTATTTTTCAATTTTAACATATTTTTATAATTTAATTTTTTTAAATAATTTTAGAGAGGCGGGGCGGGGCGACCCGGGCCCCCGTCCCCGGGGCGGGGCGGGTCCGGGTCCAAATTTAAAGCAGGCGGGGCGGGTCTGGGTCTGCCTTGCCCTGCCCCATTGCCTTCCTTAGTCTTGCTTCCTCTATTCCTTATAGCCAGGATTGTCTTTCCGTGGTTCCTTGGCATCGCCGAAGATATACTCCAGACAATCTTTGCTGATTATCGCCAACTCTATCTTTCTGGCCCATAAAACAAACTTGTGATGATCCAGCTTCATATCAATGATGACAGATGAATCTTCATCTTCCTTGGGTGATTTTGCTCATGTCTGAGATTCTACTAACTCCTTGAATTGCTGAGATAAGTATTTTTGAACCTCTGTTTGATATATGACCATACTGCCAGATTCCTTTTCGTTTTCCATGATTTCTTACCTTGCCAAGAATCTACTCTTTGGTAGATGAAGAGAAAAAAACACAGGACCTTGTCCTGGTCCAATAACATGTTGATTATATGAGTTTGTGAGAATGTAAAACACGAGACAAGGATTTTTACGTGATTCGGTGAATTACCTACTACATGGGAGAGATCTTGTTTCCCTTTTTTTTTCTTACCTTTTCTTCTTTACAATACAGTGTTTTTTTTGGTAAGTTCAATACGGTGTTTATATTTTTTTAGGTAAGTTGGGAGAAATACTCTCACTACTTCCCAGTATCTAAGAGTTTTTTCAGTGTTTATATAGATCACAATTCCTCAACCGAATCTGGAGATTGTGGGATTAGATAAGTTAAAGATTTAACTTAATCTTTACCTTATTTACATTTAATTTCTATCTTTAACAGTAAAGACAATAGAATATTTTATGGATTGTGCACTTAAGAATTAGTTCATTGCCAGTTGGTTGTCATTTAAATACTAGTTGATAGGATACGAGGGGGAATTAAAAGTCGAAATCTGAACACTCATGGAGATAACAAGCTTCTAGGTTTCAAAGATCCATCCACGCCTTTTGTAGTTGTTAACCATAATGTCCGACTTGAGAACTGTGCATCAAGCATCAAATGCTACACATACTCACATTTTTCTAACTTTTTTTTTAGAAAAAGTTAGTTTTATTTCACGGGAAAAAGAAGTACAATTTTGATCCATGCTTGCCGTACATTTGACATGCTTCTTTTCAAGTTCGTGGCAAGAGAATCGAATGCAAATGAGCAACTATCTATCACCCTATAGATCTCTTCTAGAGTTCATATTACATTCAAAACGGGGGCAATAGACAACATCGTTTGAAAAAGTTCACAGTTAATAATTCAACAAAACAGAATACTTACCTCTTCTCTGTTGCTTGAACTAGTGCTGTCTTTTTCTCTCGGATTTTATTGTCTCTGCTATTTTTTGTTGGTCCAGTTTGATCTCAGTTTTGAGGGCTTGTTGTAGTGGTCTTCAATCTTTAGTTGCCGCTTTCTTTTCCAATCCATAGTACCTTGAATCAGCAGAGTTAGCTTGCACATCAGCATTCTTGGTCCCTTCAAATCTTCCAGCAGACTAATAATTCATCTCTCGCTCGGACCCTTTCGCTGCCCCCGGAGTGGTACGCTGCAGAAAATGTCCATTTTTGCAGTAGGTTGATCTAGCTCTTGATCTGTTCCTTTGCTCATTTCCAGCAGGGTCGTAGCATGTTACAGTCTCGATCCATCAGCATCGAGCAATCAACATTTCCTCAGCATCCGTAGCATCAAACCATCCAATTCCCATCAGCGACCAGACAACAGCCAAGTAAACAAGACATCAGCATTATTATCAGTTTGGAAATATAACAATATCTTGAGGAGAGGACACAGAGAATTTGAGTTCCTCCAAAAGTACCTATGCTAGAGATGATTGCTAAGAACTAGCATCACCTCCGTGTAGTCAAAGACTACCGTGAACTCCATTTTTGTGAGGAGTCTGGCGTGTAGCCGGAGTAGCCTGGTATAAACAGCTTCTTCCTTTTGCTCCCTCATGATTTTGCAGGTTCAGATGCTTGCTCCAGTCACCAGCCAAGAACCATGACAAGTTATCAGCATTTTAGAGTTGAAAGTTACCTCATGATCAGTAACATGTAACATGGAGATAAGTTATGCCAACAGTACCTATGCCAGAGGTGAATGCTAAGAACTAGCGTCACCTCTGTGTATTCAAGGACTACAGCTAACTCCTATTTTGTGGGAGTCAAGCTCGCAGCCGGAGCAACCAGAATATGTTCCTTGTTTCCATCTCCCGCATTGAACTGTAACAATGTAACAGCAGCTGCGTATATTTTGTTAGCAAAGATCTGTGACTATAAGTTTTCTGAAGCTCCTTTAGGTCCCGTTGGTATGCTAATCTGGCTGGAGAGGGGAGCAGCCATTCCATGTAAAAATTATGTCATTTTAACTTAAGTCTATATATATTAAAATAAATATATATTGTAATATGTGTACTATTAAATTAAAACGAAGTCATTTTGACTCCAAACAAGTTAAAACGACCTCGTTCTGACTTCATCGTTTTAACTTGTGTACTTAATTGAGTACACAAGTAGTGGGTATGTGTTGTATTACTCAGCAAGCATGAATCCTTTACCTGGTATACTACATGTCTACAAAAAAAAACTCAGCGTTCTCATATACAAGTCGAATACAATGTTAGCAACAACTTACATTTCATTTCTCATTGACCTGCTAATGTATTTCTGCAGCTTGATTGTTCCCCTTATTTTTGACAAACACATGCTTTGAAGATGTTATCCAGACAGATGAAGGCATAGAGCTTACGAGGCCTGAAGGCTGAAACAGTGGAAGTTTCCTTCTGAATGTGGATATCTGTGGGTAGTGGGTACCAGCTAGCTAATTGATGATTCTGTTTCTTGATTGTTGTAAATGCTCAGTCATATGTTACAAATATTTTTTTAAAACTAATTCTTCTCATCTGAAGGTGGTGCTGTGTTTAATGCTCATACACTGATTGTGATTGAAAAAATCACTGTGAAAACAGCAATGAATGCAATATCTCACCCGAAACCAAATCGAAAAAAGTTATCCAAAATCTCAATCAAATGCTGATTGTTCTTGAACTCGTTGCAGATGATATTCATAAGGAATTCCAAAAGGAGACAAATCTCCGTGTTTAGAAGACAACAAAACATTAGTTTTGACCAGTATTCGAGAAGTCGGCCACCCCAGCGATAAGTCGCTCTACTGGTCGGCCGAAACCTCATCGGCGTGGCTGGGTGGCCCGTGCGTTGAGGCGGTCGCCCTGGCCGATAAGTCGGCCGCCTCTGGTCGGTTCAGCCCAAAACGGCCCAGTTTCAAATTTTTGTTAAATTTTCTCTTTCTTTTTCTTTTAAAACGACCAAATTTCATATTTTTGTACTGTTCAAGTTCTAACCTAATACAACTAACACAAAAAAGTTCTACCTAAAGCAACTAACAAAAAAAAAGTTTGAGTCGGATCACGAGGCTAAGAGTGAGACCGAAGTTGACGAAGAAGAATAACTATCTATTGAGATTAATGATGAAATTTGATATCTAAATGATTTGAATATTGTTTTGCAAAACATTGGCTTCTTTTTTAGTGTATTTTTTATATTCAATTTATGTTAAGCCTTTTGTTATATACTTTTCCTGAACTAGTTTTGGCACGAAAGGACCTAACTATGGCCTTATTCGACACTAATATCCGCCAGTAAACCATCTTCAATCAACAGGCCAATCACGTAACCAACCACTAAAACCCAATGCCCGATGTCTAATCAAAATAATATATGGTTTATAAAACTTTAATAGACAAACAAGAAACTTTTAAATTTACTACAATTCCAATCAAAATGAAACATCAATAATAGTAATACCAACATTACCGAGCAAATCGAAGCAACTAGTCATCTTAGATGGAAATAAAAAATACGCAGATAGAATCTGCTTCTCATTTAGCATCGGCCTCTGCCTCCTCAGCTTCAGCCTCTCTCAACTCTTCT
Organism: Pinguicula primuliflora; assembly: GCA_025802335.1. Lineage (NCBI taxonomy): Eukaryota > Viridiplantae > Streptophyta > Magnoliopsida > Lamiales > Lentibulariaceae > Pinguicula > Pinguicula primuliflora. The sequence goes on along the minus strand of JAOYMZ010023103.1, from coordinate 10,281 downwards.
CCGGCCTCAACAATCTCTGTCCATTTAGCACCAATCTCTCTCAATTCAGCCAGGAGCTCTGCGGATTCAGCACTTCGTGATCTCATGTCAGCAAGCAACTGTTCATCTTCAGCATGCAGCAGTGGTTCTTCATCCCCATGCTTAAAGTACTTCAGCATCAAATTTACCACTTCCTGTTCTTCATCCCCCACTTTGAGTTTCCCTTTGCAGGAAATGTCTTTTTGGCGACTTCGAAAGAACTGGAGTTCCGTATCCACATAGGCCACGTTTGGGATCTTATCCCGCAACTAGAAAATTGTCTTATTGAACACAGCATCCTGAATTCCGTTTCACTGCAAACAACCACGATTAACGTAGGAGATTATATAGTGAAGAAGAAGGAGAAGAAGCAGTTTTGGTGCAATGGGGTAGCAAATTAATCTGCTACATCAAAAGCAAGTTCATACAGATACAGAACAACCTTTTCTATCAAGAAACAACAATGTCAACCTCATAGAGTTAAAGCTGGATGAAACTCTCACATAACTGGGATAAACAAAGGATAAGAGATCGCAAACAAGCAAAGAAAATACATACCAACAGGAAACAGATGAAAAATCGAAAACAAAGGGGAAACTCACATAAGATTTCAAAGAAATAAACAAATACATACCAACATAAAATGGATTGAAACGCGAAAACAATGAGAAACTTACCAATCGGCCGATTAAAGCATAAACACGCAATCAACCAATATAACGATTCAAGATCTGTAGGCATAACAATTAGACGACAAAAATTAAGCAAACGAAAAAAGAAAACTTTGGCATATTCAATTGAATATTCATAGAACGAGTTACGAATTTCAATGAGACTGAGAAAAATCGATAGAATTCAAATCAAATCATAAAATTTATACGCAGAGATCGTGCCCTTTCTATGGGTTTTCGTGGGGCTGTAGCAGTCAAGAAGTGTAGAGAAAGAGGAGAAATTCTAAATGCCAATTTGTACTGTTCACCGTGTGTGTGTCCCGTGTCAATGGGCCATTTCCCGCTGATTGAGATGAGCAAATGAAGCTCATGGGCCTTATACTCGCGAAGCCCTAGACTAATATTCTTAACTTATTATAAAGATATATTAATTCATTTTATAAATGGACATGAAATTATTTTTCAAGCAGAAAATCGAGAATCAAAATTTTACTATTTCGGATGACATTTTGTGCAGAATGAATTGTCTATTATGAAATTTTTATTGTCTATTATGCTAAATCTAAAGAGGAGAAATATAATGACAATATGTAATTTGTGGGGACGATTGTGGTCTTCACACTTTTGTTTAGGGTGGGATAGCAGGATAACTTGGTATAAATTCATGATTTTGACGATAATTCATTTTAATCACATATTCGGTATCCAATAAAAAAATTTCAGGTCGAAAAATTGAATTTTACAACCTTCCTCTAATCATGCATTATGTGGGATTACTCAATTCCTCCTGGATCGATTATACAATCTCACTCAAAAATTACTTGTTACCCTTTGATTTTTTATTATAATCGCACAATTCTACCATCCATCAAAAAACGGTAAAACTTTTAACGTTATGTTCTTCACCGGTAAATCTCCTCCAGCAAAGCTCACTCTCCCGGCGGTGAATTCACCGCCGACATCAACGTTAGGGTTTGAAGTTGGAAACTTCGCTTTCTTTTCCACGGAAGATAGAGAAATATTCTAGAGTTGAAAACAGTAGAAGAAAAAATGTAATTTTTTTTATTTTAATATTGAATGTATTGTCTGCTGTAATTGGAAGGGGACTACGGTTTCGTCTTGGTTATGGGTATCTGGATTGCGATCGGTTTGTTCCATTTTGGAGGTATTTTTAGGATTTCCTTTACTCCCATTTTCTTGGCTTTTTGGTTGATGATTTTGATGAAAATTGCGATTTTTTTTCATAAGTGGATGGGTTGACAGGGAGCTTCTAATTATGGGTTTTATGAATGTTGGAGTTATCTTGTTCAATTTGTTTCTGGGAAGATGGATGAGAAACATGTGACTTGTGTTTGGGATTTCAACTTCAACTTCGGTGCTACATTCCCTATTTGGTTCAGTTTCTCATCTATTCGGGTGGGCATTAGTATAAAGTCACACAAAATTTAATTATGTGTTAGTGTTAATGTTATCCCCATGCAAACAAGAATATCGAACATTGATTAACTTATCTCATATTTTTACAAACTCACTCAATCTATATAGCTATTTGTATAGCGAACGAATTGATTAATCCTTTATCTCAAGTGATTTCACATTGTAGGATTAATAACGATAGTGTATCCTGCTGTAACTTCACTAAAGAAGTGTGACAGCATTGTAGGGGTTATGATTGCTATAGGGAATTGGTTCTTCATCGTATGGTAAGTTCCATGACAAAAGACCAACGTGGGTGGACAAATTTTGGTTATGGTTGGCCATGGTATGAGCTATTTGGTGTTTCGGAAACAAGAAACACTTCCTGGGTCGAGATATATCATCAACAATGGTAATAAGTAAAATCCAGATCAAGACTTGGTTATGAGTAAAGGCGGATAGAAAAATTGTTAGATTAGGTTCAAAATCTTGTTCAATGCCAATTGGGTTAACTAATTTTGCGCAAATGGCTGAAAAGAATTGTGTATACATGTACAAAATATTCTAAACATTAATATATTTTTGATGGCATATCTCGATTAAGTATATCTATTGTTGTCAACTACATAATGTTTGCTTGGCTAATCACTATATCCTGTGTTTAGTAGTCATGACAGTTTGTAAAAAAAAAAACCGATTGACCCGAAAAAAAAAGTGAATTTGGATGAATTAAGTTTCCTTTCTAAACCTATGGTATTTGGGGGGATAATTGAGTTTTTTAGTTAATTATATACCCCTAAAATCTTATCTAGTTTTGCGTACTTAACGCCGGATATATTTTCTCATCCCAGTAAATCTCATCCCACTAATTCTCACTCATCCCTGCTACTAAACCTAACTATAATGTTTGGTTTTCCTTCTTTAATTTTTTAGAATCGAGCCAGATTTGCTCTCAGTTTGAATAAATCGATCTAGGTACTATTCAGCAAACGGATTGTATCTTCCTGGCTTAACAAAATTAAAAGGATATCCTAGCACAATACTTTCCTTGCCACAATAAACTGGTGAAACTCTCCAATCTTCCTTAAAACACCCAGCAATTCACCCTGTATACAGCCAGATGAGAAATTTGTAAGATAGTAAGTACTTACCTTCTCTTTACGGCCCTCCATCTCAGTATATATTGGCCCAAGTTAGCTAAATACATCTTCTCTTTGCTCGTTACAATATTCTTGTTCACTATAAATCGGCCCAAGTCGGCTAAACACATGTTTCCCTTGCTCTACCAGCTCTTTCCTATTTCTATTGTTAGATAAATGCATTATTACGTTAAACAGTATGGCTTATGTAGCCGAGTGGAGTTGTTGGGCATTAACGTAAATATAGCCTAATGTAAGTAAGGATTACATTCCAATTAATGTGTTTAATTATAATTTAGATACTTATTATATTGTATGGGTTTTGACCCATACTCGCCCATGTTTACTCCTATAAATAAGGAAATTCCCAAAACATAACTTTAATTAAAGTTTTGCGCTTACCTATAAAAAAAATTAAAGTTTTGTGCTAAAAATCTATTCTCATGTGTTGCGATCTAGTATTCATAATTCTCTCGAAGTGTTGTCTCATCATTTTGGAATGAGAGTCTTGAGTTGTGGAATACCGACGGGACTCTGGTAACATCGATTGAAAATATGCTCAACCGGAATATTACTCTCCACCGCGCTTCCACTATAAAAGTACGATTTCGTATTCGTATTTAATTATTTGATATGTTCTGATATTTAGGAGTCAATCCTACAGTTGTATCGGAGCCAAATTTCGATTTTAATTGATTATGTTCAATTAATTTTTTTTGGATACTAATCAAATTTATTTTGCGTGTTTTTCGGTAAAAATCCTCCACTGCGCTGCCGTCGCAGTCGAAATCCACTGCCGCCACAGCCTTGCGTGTCCATCACGCGCATGAGGGAGAAATTTCTGCGGGATGACGCGTGTTAGCCACGTGTCACAGACTTTTAGATATGCATGTTTGAAAGTATGTTTTCGCACAGGTATTTTCTTTAGTAATTGAAAGATTTCATTCCCAAACGTAAATAAGATACAAAATACAGTCTTCTACTATATTTATATGCACAATGCATATGAAAGGTATAAACATGGCCATGGCTGCATCATAGCCTGAGGTTGTATTCCCCTCGCAGCCTTGGCTCGAAAATTGCTTCAGGCATTCTCATCCTATATATGTTTTCGCACCGGTATTAATATATAGATTTGGATTCTTTTAGTTATGTTTATATATGTACTCATTATACAATCATCTAATTTTGGATATTATTGTCTTGAAACCCATCAACATAAAGTTTGTACACAAGAAACTAAACTCCCATACTTCAGCATGGTTATGGCATTTTGAGTGCTAATAATTTCTAAAATTAAAATAAATGGCAGCTTAACCATAAATGGTGGAAAGGGGATCCATCCGGGAAATTCAGGGTATCAAACGCATACAGAGAAATTAGTAGCAACTCCCCAAATAGCAATTCAACCGATAGATCCTTCCTTTCAACTACCTGGAACAGTTATGCTCCTAGACGAGTCTAAACGTTCGTTTGGTGGGTAATGCAAGACAGAGTTCCAACCATAGAAAACCTAACACAAATAGGGGTGCACATAAATGACGAAACAGAGGAGACTGCAGAACATCTCTTCGTCCAGTGTACTCATGCGGAAGAACTCTAGCAGCAGATTGCGATCTGTACAGGAACACAAATTGCGGAAGGTAGAGCTTCACCTTCACCACTTCATTGAATTATCAGAACATATCAAATAATTAAATACGAATACGAAATCGTACTTTTATAGTGGAAGTAGTCAAATTAAAGGGTTTTACACGAATTATACATCAAGTCCTGCACATGAGTTGTATTTAAATCTTTACTAGATATTGCTCATAGCTTCGGTCATGGTTGTGATATGTAGATCAGAAATCATTGTTCCATGTAGTGGTGTCCAAATTTTCCGCGGGTACCGGGTTACTCGGATCCGACCCGCTACCCATTCAGGTACCGGGTATCAATTCCGATTCCGGATAGCTTTTTTACAACCTGAAGATTTCGGGTCCGAGTCCGGGTATGGGGGTTTCGGGAGGGTACCCGAACCCAAAAATTAGAAAAAGACTGGGTTCAATTTTTTTATAATTTTTTTATTCAACATTATAAAAAATCAAATAGAATTTTTGTAAGCACTACACGTCTACACCTCATTGTTATATAGATATGCCTCTGAAAAATATTTTTTGCATACCGGTATGGAACAAAATGGTTCTCATTTGAACAATTATCTCACACCGATTTCAGATGGTGTGGGAAAATGAATTCATTCTATAAATTACTATTCTTCCTTCCCCCTTCACGGACATAGTGCAGCGACAATTCAACTGAAGTTGACACTTGAGTTGAAAGTTGACTATTTACTTGATTTTCTTGTAGTTTTAAATTTTTTATTTTCATTCTCTCCCATGGATCTGATTGGGCCATCCAATTTTTTGGTTGCGATTACATTAAAAAAAATATGCATTTTTTCTCGACTGTCAGGCGGTCTAGGCCGCTGTTAGACCGGTTGGACCGCTCGACACTGATTTTAGGGTAAAAACTAAAAAACAATAAAAAAAGGTACTACCCGTACCCGGTACCGGGTACCCGGTATCCGGCCCAGGTACGGGTAGTAAAAATTACTACCCGATTTTTCGGGTTCGGGTTCGGGTAGTGCACTACCCGGACCCGAAACCCGGTTGGGCACCTGTAGTTCTATGGAATTTTTTTTGTTAAGCAAAATTATATTAAGAAAAAATAAGATGTGGTTTTTTACACTGTGATTTTGTCGCCCAAACTAATCTACGTATGGTAATTACTGAAGAAACTAAAGGTTTCTGTGATTTCCGAAAACTTGAGTTGTGCTGCCTGCCTTTACAATCTTTATACAATCTTTTGTATCCCCTGTGCTCCCTAACCCTAACTCTGTTTACAAGTATTAATTACCGTGTAGTTAATTACACCCTGTCCTAACCAAGTCATAACGGGCCGGGCCCGTTTAACGGGCCGGGCCCGTTTAATTACAATCCATTTAAACAAGGTATCAGAAATACTGTCCATAATTCGATCTAGTGAATAATGGTTTGGCTTTTTTATTTCCCTTTGAACCAGTGCCACCTAGTTCCATGGAATTGTTGTACACAAATTAATAATTATCATCAAGTCCTGCACATATGAGTGGTACTTAAAACTTTATAACAATTGTGGAATTATACATCAAGTCCTGCAGTTTCGCACAAAGATTGTGGGATGAAATGTATCAGTGGATATCTGGCTATCACCGAACTCTTCCATCTGAAATAGGGCCACATTTCATAGAACATATGCAATTGATCTTCTGCAAAAAAGATGCTGAGATTTGGAAATCCATTTGGGTGCAGACAGTGAACGAAATATGTGTTGAGCGCAGTGGATAAAAATAATAATGACGGAGGAATCAGACAGGTACAGTAAATAAATGGACACCGAGAATTTAACGTGACTCACCCTAAATCCTGGGCTACATCCACAGGACAAACTCTTAATAAATTCTTTCATTATAAAATAGTAGGTACAAGAGAGTTTTCTCTAGAACTTATAGAGGTTAACCAACACTGAAGATTTACCAAAAAATATTTCCCCAATATTTTTGTCACTTCCCCCAATTTATGAAACACCCAAAACAACACTCTTTTTTCAGACACAAGAAAACTCTTGTTCTTCCTTCACTTGTTGGTTTTTGTTGGTCTGTTGAAACCAGTGTTCGAGAAAGCACTAGGCGGACCCTGGGCGGTCAAGGCCCGTTCAGCACCTAAGCAGCCTAGTCGCCCACTTAAGCGGGCTCTTAAGCGGCCTAAGCGATAATTCGGACAAAGCGGAGGCAACATACTAGCACTTAGGTGGCGCCTAAGCGGCCTATGCGACCTATTTCTCGAACAGAGGTTGAAACTAATTGAATTACTTCTCTATTTATTGACGAGTGATCACAAGTGAGAAAAGTTTTATCACTATTCCTTTTCCTGCGCAACATATCTTGAACGTGCAGCAGCCATATTTGAATTTGTAGCAACACATTGAATGCATTTTCATCCCACTTGTTGAGCAATCAATGTTGGATGACCCCCCTTCCATGTGAAGAGAGACATCACAACAATTCTTCCCTTCCCGATCACATGGAGGGCTTCATCATCCCGGCTGCTGTACGACAAAATTCAAAGTCTCCCCTTGGAAGTATCTTCATCAACATATCAGATCCATTCTCTTCAGTATGAATCTTCTCGAGTAGCAATTTCTTCATTTTCAATACATCCCTGATCCAATGACATCGAATATCGATATGTTTTGACCTGGAATGAAATGATATATTCTTCGAGAGATGGATAACGCTTTGACTGTCACAAAATAGCTAATACTTCTATTAGTAGAGGCCAAGTTCATTCAAGAACTTCTTCATCCAGAGGAACTCCTTGCACGCTTCCGTTGCTGCAATATACTCAGCTTCAATCGTGGATAAAGCTACACACTTTTGTAGCTTCGACTGCCATGTCACAGCTCTCCCTGCAAATGTAACCAGATAACCTGATGTAGACTTCCTCGAGTCAACATCACCAGCCATATCTGCATCTGTATAACCAACCAATACAGGCTTTGCATCTCCAAAACATAAACATAGTTTGGAGGTGCCTCGTAGATACCTAAGTATCCACTTTACTGCGCACCAATGTTCAATTTCTGGATTTGAATGGAATCTTCTTACTACTCCAACTGAGTAAGCGATTTCTGATCATGTACACACCATAACACACATCAAGCTTCCAACTGCTGATGAATATGGAATTTTCTCCATCTTTTCTTTTTCCTCATCCATTGAAGGACTCTGTTTAGAACTTAATCTAAAATGATTAGTAAGAGGACAACTAACTACTTTAGATTTATCCATGTTGAATCTTTGAAGTACTTTTTCGATATACTTTTCCTGTGATAACCATAACTTCTTGGCACTCCTGTCTCTAATGATTTGTATTCCAAGAATTTGAGTTGCTGGTCCCAAATCTTTCTTGGTAAATGACTTGCTCAGGTCCTTATTTAGATTGTTGATCTTGGAAGCATTGACCAACAATCAACATGTCATCCAAATAGAGCAGTAGGATAACAAAATCGTTATTAGAGAATTTCTTCAAGAATACGCAGTGGTCTGAAGAAGTCTTTTTGTAGCCTTGCCCACCCGTAACTGATTCGTACTTCTTATACCACTGTCTTGGTGCCTGCTTCAAGCCATAAAAACTTTTCTTTAATTTACAAACGTAATTCTCTTTACCTTTCTCCACGAAACTTTGTGACTGCTCCACGTATATTTCTTCTTCCAAATCTCCATGTAAGAAGGTTATTTTCACATTCATTTGCTCTACCTCAAGATTGAGGCATGCTGCTAAGCCTAGCACGATGCGAATGGATTTCATCTTGACAATCGGAGCAAATATCTTATCAAAGTCAATGCCCTTCCTTTGGCTGAATCCTTTTACAATCAACCTAGCTTTGAATCGCGGTTAGAGGTTGTGTTCTTCATGTTTGATCCAGAACACCCACCTATTTTTCAAAGCTCTTTGATCCTTGGGCAACTTAACCAACTCAAATGTCTTATTTTCATGCAAAGATTGCATTTCATCCTGCATAGCTTGAATCCACCTTTGCTTGTTTTTACCATTCATAGCATCTTCATAACTTTCTGGTTCTCCTTCATTAGCTAAGAGCACATGTTGTTGTGGAGGATATCTGGTAGATCGCTGGACAATTCTATCAGACCTTGTCCGAATTGGAGAACCCATTGGAGCTGGTGATGGATAGGCATCGCCATCTTGGTCATCATCACCATCTTCATCAACATGATCATCATCATTATCAGGATTAGTCCCGCTAGAATCATCTGGATGATTCTCCTCTGATTGATGATTTTCAACTTCATCTCCAATTTGTCTTGGCATCGTCATTGGAGAGACTATCTTCATGTTTGCTGAGCTACCATCGGATTTAGAAATATCTTCCTTCGCTTTCATAATGTCATCAATGGTTTGATCTTCAATAAAAATGGCATCACGACTTTTTATAAGCTTCTTCTGAACTGAATCATAAAATCTATAGCCAAATTGATCTTGACCATAGCCGATGAACACGCAGTATCGTGTTTTGGCATCAAACTTGGAGCTCTTATCCTTTGGGATATGAACAAATGCTTTGCAACCAAAAACTTTTAAATTCTGGTAGAAAACTTTTTTTCCGGACCAAATCTTTTTCGGAGCTTCATACTTCAGAGGTCTACATGGTGAGAGATTCAGAATATAAGCTACTGTAAGAACAGCTTCTCCCCAAAATTCTTGGGGCAACTTTGCTTTTGAGAGTAAACATCTGACACTCTCCATCAAGGTTTTGTTCATCCTCTCAGTCAGGCTATTTAATTGTGGTGTTTTTGGTGGCATCAGTCGATGCCGAATACCATGCTCTTTGCAGTAAACATCAAATGATCCATTGTACTCTCCTCTGTTATCTGTGCGGATGCATTTCACTTTCTTATTGGTTTGTCTCTCTAGCAGAGTTACAAATTGCTTGAAAGCTTCTAGAGCCTTATCCTTTGACTTGAGAAGATATACCCAAGTCTTTCACGAATGATCATCAATGAAAGTTACGAAGTATTGAGCACCACCGAGTGATTTTGTCATTGGCCCACACAGCTGTGAATGTATCAGATCCAATATGTTCTTCATTTTGGAAGGCTTCGAACTTTTGAAAGTAACTCTATTTTATTTTCCGGCCAGACAATCAGTACACTTTGTCAGCTTGACTCGATCCAATTCAGGCATTACCTTCTTCTTGAAAAGACTTGTCATTCCCTTCTCACTCATATGGCCAAGGCGTTTGTGCCATAACTCGATTGTACTGTCATTCTCCACCGCATTTACAAAGTTTTGGGAGAGCTTTGCCTGCAATAGATATAACTTCGAGCATTTCCTGCCTTTAGCAATCATCAAAGATCCTTTGGTGAGCTTCCACTGGCCATCGTAGAAGGTGCTGCGAAAACCTTCTTCATCAAGTCTGTGAACAGAGATAAG
>JAOYMZ010023092.1:0-17951 GCA_025802335.1 Pinguicula primuliflora | reverse complement strand
GACTAAACCAAACCTGATTGGTGGAGAATAAAAAGAAAGAAAAAGAAAAGAAAGAAAAAGAAAGAAAAGAAAGAAAAAAAAAAGAAAAAAAAAGAGAAAAAAAGAAAAAAAAGAAAAAAAAAAGAAAAGAGAAAAATGAAAACGAACAAAATCACATCTCCCATACAGGTAATTTTACGCACCAGTGACTTCAGTCACGGGCGATTCACTAGTACAATATTGTGTTGTCGAATGACGTTCCTTTAAAAATAATGATTTAGCCAGCAAAATTAAATGTGCACCTTCTATAAGATACTGGAAATGGATAATTTACATTCGGACGCTATTAGTGTTGGAGATCAACATTCAACTCAAATACCCAATCCCAAAGGATGGCCCAATGGAAGGCCCGACGGAATGAAAATTCTAGAAGAAGAATTCTCTAGAATTAGTATTAGTTTTTTGTTTGTCATGTAGCTTAAATTAGCCAAGTCGGTTGGGAAATTAGATTATTAAAATAGTTAGTGGCATCCATAAATGGGTGTATGTGAGTAGAAGAGAGTAAGAGAGTAAGAGAGAAAGAAAGAAAGAAAGAAAGATGGTAATTGAATAGAATAGAGTAGTAGGCATAGAAGGATGAAGAACGTAAGCTAATTAATTGGGTTGGTGTGAGCTGTGTAATACTAATATATAATTACACAAAGGTTAAAAAGAAGATAATATTCTTCTTATATCCTTCATTCATGTTGTTGTGTTCCGACAAGATGAGTTGTTATATTCATCAATTCATTTCAGAGTTATGATGATCTTGTAGAGCCGAGAAATTCTATAATTTGTATCGAAGCAGGTTCGTTAACTCAACAATTAGCTTTCCACTTATGATTTTGGACCTGCTAAACCGAGCATTGTTAAAGCGATCAATTCACTTGTAAATGGAATGGTGTTAGAAAAAACATCGGTGGGTTTCTTACTCTGCCAGTCTATTTGCTAACTGAAGGGGCATCTATATCTGATAGAGTGGAGCTACACGTACAACAAGGAAATCAAAAAATCAGACCGAATAGAACAAATTTAACACATCAACACACATTGGTGTGTGTGTTGGGTGGGGCCCACTCCCATATTACAAGCAATTCGGTTGCCGTTCGGTTACATTGTTGTCTCCTGAGCATTTCTCATATATAATAGGTCCTGTCCTACCACTAGGAGATTGCTACTTGAAGTAACTGCACAAATTTAATAAGAAAGCATTCTCTTTAGTTAGTCTGATATTATGTCAGTTGATTCATCTCTCAGTAAGTTGATTGCACCACATATTGAAATCAATTTTCCTCATGCTCATCTATAGGTGAGCAACTCTCAAAAAAGCAAGCGGCTCAAGAGTCTCATATTAGAAGGCCGAGGGCACCGGTACAGATATATGATTCCTTTATTTCTGAGAGTGGCATTGGCATGTTTTGCGAATTTTTAAAATGAGATGGACTATTAAGCTTTGTCATTTTACTTTTCTTGAAGATCAGAGAGATTGAAGAAGAGAAGAAAGGATTCCTTACAAAGCTTCAGGTTGATTTCTTGTAATTTTTCCTTCAAGCAGATTTTTCACCTTGATCTACCCTTCCATGATTTCCAATTTACCCACTCTAAGTTAATGCACTGATTTATTTTCTTTTATAATTGTTTTGCTGATCTCCAGTTTAGCCATCTTACTTGGTGATAAAAGCAGGTTCTGTATTTATCTTAGCAGTTCAGCTTTACACACTACATTCTCTATGGTGCATGCTCCTTTACTTTTATTCTTATTTTATGCAGTATTTGCTGCTAAGCTTATGCTGTCATATATTGCATCCTGGTGCATTTGTCACCTAGCTGTAATTGGAATTGATTTCTGAATTCCAGGTTGAAGAGAATAAACTAGATAGCCTAGAAAGAGACTAGGCGGCAACTGAAAAGTTGCTTCAGGAGACGGTAGAAAAGCACCAAGTAGAAATTACAACCCAAAAAGAATACTACACTAATGCTCTGAATGCTGCTAAGGAAGCTGAAGCATTAACTGAGGCCCGCTAACACTGAAGCTAGAACAAAATTAGAGAGTCATCTAAGAGAGGTTGTGGATAGGGACACTACGCTGGTCCAAACAATTGAAGAATTAAGGCATACTCTCAGTAGAAAGGAGCATCGGGCCATCTTCAAATGAAACATTGAGCTTTATATCCCATATCTGCACACTAACAATGACTTCTCTTTGGTGGTGCAGGCAGTTTTTAGAGAAGACAGGCATCGCAGGGACATTGAGGATCTTCATAGGCGATATCAGGTAAGCTAATCACTATTGGTTCTTTGGCTTGGAACTGCTATGTGTCAGGATACAAGATCTTATCGAGTAGAAATGATAGTATACGTTGAACTCAAAGGTAGGGAGAACAAACCTAGTGAATGTCAGGTCACCAGAAATCCAGTATGCTGGCCATCAGACCCAACCTAGAGATATAACTTATCAAAGACACAAAGCAGCTGAGAATGCACATGGCTCGAGTGAGTGATTCAAGGAGCCAGAAAGATGATGATCATTCGGCTCAACTGTGTCAGGAAATCAAGGAGACTCTATCTACTCTTTAAATCTTTTGTATGACCTGAAGTTCTATAAGAACAAGGATGTATTGTAAGAACAAGTATTCAATGAAAACAACAGCTTCTCATTGAGTCATCTTCTAGTTTTATTCCTTCAATGCAATCAGTTTCTTTTACAAGATTTACAATAGGGAAGAATAAGAACCTTCGGCCAAAGACATTCCCCCAATCAAAAGCTAGCTCGCGAAGAATTGTCTTCAGACATACTCAAGGCGGTGTTCCAAGGTCCGGCTACTAGGACAAGGTCCAAAGATCCTGACAAGTTGGTATCGGAGCGAGTGGCTGTCGCACCCTCCACTGCCATGTCTGAAAATTCGACGTCCACAGATGCACCCGCCTCCATGATGAAAGCATTGATGGAATCTTTTGGCCGCCAAGAGCAAGCATTAGCATCGATTCTTCACAGGACCACTGCCCTGGAGCAACAACAGGAATCCATGAATGCTCGATTCTTGTCTCCTTCACAGGATAAGGGTGGGGCTTCTATCCAGACTGGTGGCCCCTCGGACGAAATTCCGGCAAATTCAGGGACGACCAATCACCCCACTGGCGTCTGGCCGCCTCCTCCTGTTGTCAATTGCGGGAGAGGACCAATATTTGACGGTGGCAAACCATCCCTGGATCCCGTAACCGAGACGGCCCGATTCAAAGAAAATGTTGGCTTTCAGCACCGTTCGGATGACTGGCGCATCGAGGACCGTGGCCATGATCATTTCTCCGGCAACTCCAGACCTTTCGGTGGGATTTTCCCCTCTTCGAACCAGAGGAGGTGGCGAAAAGTTGGCTGAACCGCTGCGTCTCCTGGTTCGACCACCAGAACACTCCAGACGAGGACTGGGTCCAAACAGCGGCGTTCCACCTGACCGAAAAAATGCTGGTTTGGTGGAAGATGATTGAAATCAAAAACCCGCGATTGTCATGGGAATCCTTTCGTTCCAAATTCCGGCGTCGATACTCCCCTCCTGGCGGAGCGGATCCCTTAGCAAATCTCTCGGCTCTGTGGCAAACAGGTATGGCGGAAGCGTTGAACGATAAGTGGCGCAAGATTTCTTCCACTCTCCCGCTGCTGGCGATGTCAACCGAATTATCCATGTACTACATTGCGTTGGATCCTTCCCTATCTTGGGATGTGAAGATGAAAGAAGCTTGCGATATCCAAGATGCGATGTATTATGCAGAGCAGTATCAGACCCGAGCTCTGGCTCTCGCACAGGTTGATGTCCGGAGGCACAAGGGATCCGTCATTCCTCATCCAGTACTGTTAAGCATATCAAAGAAGATGAAGATCCCACAAAATCAGGTCACGCATGAGAGAAGATCCCACAAAATCAGGACATCAATTATGGTAGAAGATTTGTATATTTGCACAGCCATAGAAGCATTAATTAGGTAGGAGAGTTGCCTATATATATTGTAAACAATGTATGACAATCTTAACCAAGAAGCAAATACCATTCTCTCACCAGAAGAACATCTCCATCCTCATTCTGTTTTCATTTTCTCTTGTTATTCTTTCATGGTATCAGAGCAAATTGCTCACGCAACATAAGCCGATCCTGATTTGAGTGTGCAAAATCAGTGATCCTGTAAAAGCAACTCGGTTGCAGTGTTAGTTCAATCCGAGTCTTATTCACAAAATCCTTCATCTGTAGAAGAAGTAACTCTCACCGTGTTTATCTGTAACAGTCAAGAAGCAATAGTGTTGAAGCCACTTACAGTGTTAGAATCCATCTTCCTGTTCTCCAAATCTTCTGTTCCTGTATTTCAAATCATCTCAAATCCAATACACATCATAGCTCCATTTTTTGTCCTCAAAATTCCTATCATTGCATTCTCAATCTATATCAAATTCAATCTCAACATTACTTCACCTCAAAAAAGGCTCAACCATGTCATTCACGTATCCGAACATTTCACAAGTTATATCTGTCAAACTAGATACTACCAATTACCTTTCCTGGACATCTCAGATCATCCCTGTGCTGCGGAGTTATGACCTAATGTCAATCACCGATGGAACACTGCCATGCCCTGCTGCCAAAATCCCACAACAGAAGTTGAACGATTCCCAGGACCCTATCGTCACAGAGGCAATCCCACAACAGAAGTTGAATGATGCACAAGACCATGCACTAGACGTCGTAAATCCGGAATTTGTTGAATGGTTTCGCAAGGACCAATTTGTTCTTGCCATGATCAATGGATCACTGTCCCCTGAAATTCTGCCCGAAATCTATGGCCTGACTAGTGCATTCACCGTCTGGGACAAGCTATCACGGAGGTTTTCTCCAAAGAATGCTTCAAGAATTCTGAATCTTAAGCGACGTCTCCAAAACCACAAGCAAGGCCAGCAGTCGTGTGAAGCTTTTCTCAAATCGGCAAAATTACTGAGAGCAGAACTATCTGCCATCGGACAGACGATCACCGACGACGAATTGATTGATTACCTAACCGGCGGCCTCTCCACTACCTTCCAAATGTTCGTCCCTCACATTAGCTTTGCGCGACGGTCCACCCAACTCTCCTTGGATGATTTCGAAAGTGAATTATTGGCATATGAGTCACTGATTGCTGCTCCTCAATCACCAGAACCGGACACTGTTGCCCTATGGTCGTCAAAGGATTCACTTGAGCTCGGAGATCCACACCTGATAGGACCGCCCTATCGTAACTCATACCATGGTGGTCGCGGATGATTTGCAGGTGGCGGCCGCTTTGGAGGACGAAATTCTGGCCGAGGACGTTTTTCAAGTCGATACGATGCTGCATCGTCTGGATTTCGTCGATTTCATGGCAATTCTGAGCCCATTGGAGAAGACAATGGGAATTGGAGGAGAAACGATGAGGGTTTTGCATATAGGACGCCGTGATTCAATTTTACATACGGACCGACGGGTGCTGGGCCAAGCTTTGATTTTGGGCCGAATTTTAGTAATTCCTCTGGCCCAAATCAAAACAAAGTGAGAAGGAATGTCAGTAGTCCTGGACCTTCTGGCCCAAATCATATCTGATCCAACCCTGCGTCAAATGCCGCTGACCCGTATGCTTGTCAAATTTGTGGCGGCACAAGCCATACAGCCCTCGATTATTTTAATCGCATGGATTATTCATTTCAAGGAAGACATCATCCTTCGGAGCTCATGGCTATGGCCGCTCAATCTAATGCTACTCTTGATGACGGGCTATGGTTTGCTGATTCCGGAGCCAATAATCATATCACTAATGATCTGGCTAATCTTTCTGTGCAGGAACACTACTCCGGAGGAAATGAGGTGGCTGTAGGTAATGGAGACTCTCTGAAAATTCAGCACACTGGTTCCCTTACTTGTCAAACCTCAGCTGGTCCTCTTGTCCTTTCTAATGTTTATCATTGTCCAAAGGCCTTTGCTAAACTACTATCCGTTTATAATTTTTGTTGGGATAATAATTATTTTTTTGTACTAACTAAATATGGTTATATGGTGAAGGACAACAAAACGAGGAAGACGCTCCTACAGGGACCTAGTGTCAATGGGTTATATCCAGTGAACCTGTCTGATTCCTCAAATCCTAAATGGGCATTGATGGGTATGGTTGCTGTGACGACATCCATTAATAATTGGCATGAGAGATTAGGTCACTCTGCTGCTCCTATAGTTCATCGTTTAGTTCGGCTTAATAAATTACCTGTTTCAGGTTCTAGCTGTTTAGACTTTTGCAAGACATGTCAATTTGGTAAAAGTAAACAGTTACCGTTTCCATCATGTGCGTGTCTTTCTAGATTTCCGTTAGAACTAATTCATTCTGATGTATGGTCAGCATCGGTTTCATCCAACACTGGTTTACGATACTATGTCATATTTATCGATGATTTTTCGCGCTTTGCATGGTTATATCCCCTTGCACACAAATTTGATGTTTTCAAAAATTTTATTGATTTTAAAGCACTTGTGGAAAATCAGTTTTCACGAAAAATTAAGCAGTTTCAAAGTGATGGTGGTGGAGAATATGTGTCCCACGCTTTTTCATCCTTTTTATCAAAGCATGGCATAATACATAGGATATCCTGTCCACACACGTCACAGCAGAATGGAGTGGCCTAACGTAAACATCGTCATTTAGTGGATATGAGTCTTTGTTTACTATCTAGGGCCCGGCTACCTCGTAGTTTCTGGCCTGATGCCGTCATTACTGCAAATTATATTATTAATCGACTACCTACACCTGTACTTAATTATGACAGCCCGTATTCACTACTTCATGGCACCACACCCGATTATTCCCTGTTTCGTGTGTTTGGGAGTGCATGTTATCCTTTGTTACGTCCTTATAACAACACAAAGTTCATGTATCGTAGTAAAAAGTGTATACAAAACATAAAGGGTATAAATGCTATGAACCTCTCACTAAACGAGTTTATATATCTCGCAATATAATTTTTGATGAAAGAACCTTTCCGGGACTTCAAAATATTGCCTCTGACATCAGCCCTACTGGCGCGTCTTCTTCTGATTTGGTACCTTCTCCAGGTATTCATATTTTACCTAGACAATTACATGCTTCAGACTTATGCTCATCTGATTTGGTTTCAGCTCCTCTGCCATCCGGTGGTATGCCATCAGGCCTTGACCCACCTATTGCTCAGTTCGAACTGACGGATGACACACAGCTAACCTCAATTCCCGATGTGTTGCATGAGTCTTTGCTTGACTTGCCTCCTCTGACGGAGCCTCCTCCTATGACACCAGGTGGTATGTCTTCGGGTCTTGACCCAACTGTTGACTCCGGAGCTAGTCTACATTCAGAGGAGCCAATCAACCTTGACTTGCCATATGACGCATCCGGTATAGAAGTCCCCTCACCTTCAGAACCCTGTCATCAGGTTATCCCTCATAACTCTTCCCGACCTGCCACTCGTAGTCAAACAGGGTCTCTTAAACCCAAGTCATTTCCTGGTTTTCGTATGTACTTTGCATCCAAGTATCATGTATGTGCTATGACCAGTGTGCAGTTTCCTCGAGAACCATCCACCTATCTACAGGCCAAGTCTTCTCCAGAATGGTGTGCTGCCATGAAAGAAGAATATGATGCATTAGTTGCTAATTCTACGTGGTCTCTTTGCCCCCGACCGCCCAATCATAACATTATTCGGAGCAAGTGGGTATACAAAGTTAAAACCAAGTCTGATGGATCCATCGATTGATACAAGGCTCGGTTAGTGGCTCGTGGTTTTGAGCAGACATATGGCCTTGACTATGAGGAGACCTTTAGTCCAATCATCAAACCATCCACTATTCGGATACTTCTATGTCTGTCAGTACAGTTTAGTTGGACTATTCGTCAGCTCGACATCTCCAATGCCTTCTTGAATGGTGTTCTTCTAGAAGAAGTATATATGGAGCAACCACCAGGCTTTGTCTTATCCACTCATCCTAATCATGTATGACGTCTCCATAAAGCTTTGTATGGTCTTCGGCAGGCTCCTCGGGCCTGGCATATCAAGCTCTTCACTAATCTTCTCTCCTATGGCTTCAAGTGCTCACAGTTGGACACATCCTTGTTCACCTTTCACCGGTTGGGTACTCACCTTTATGTGCTTGTCTATGTTGATGATATCCTAATCACCGGTACCCATCAAGGTGCTATAGATGGTCTAGTCACATATCTGCAGTCTGAATTCAAGCTTCGCGATATTGGAGAGCTGAGCTACTTTCTCGGGATGCAAGTTACTCGGGATGATACAGGCTTGCACGTTCGCCAGAGTAAGTATATATATGATCTCCTAGACAAAACCAAAATGCTTGGAGCCAAGCCAATATCGTCACCTTCTTCTACCGATATTCGGACCAAGGATTTGTCAGGGAATCCACTCTCTTCCTCAAAGATGACTACGTATAGGAGTACAGTGGGAGCTCTACAATATTGTACCCTCACCCGACCAGAGATTGCTTTTCAAGTTAACCAGCTGTGTCAGTATCTCCAGCATCCTCTTACATGTCACTGGCAAGCAGCCAAACGCGCCCTTCGATATCTCAAGGGATCTATCAGTCATGGACTTCACTTTACCAGATCGGCCTCTCACATTTTGACACTTGAGGCGTTCTGTGATGCTGACTGGGCAGGAGATAGGCAAGATCGCCGATCAACATCTGGTTTTAGGGTCTTTTTGGGTTCCAATCTGGTATCTTGGACAGCAAAGAAGCAGAATGTGGTCGTACGGTCAAGTATCGAAGCCGAGTATCGGGCTCTCGCTCATACTACAGCAGATTTGTATTGGACTCGAATGCTGCTTAAGGATCTATACATATGTCTACCTCATACGCCAGTGATATGGTGTGACAATATGGGAGCCATGTCACTGGCATCGAATCCCATTTTTCATGCTCGTACCAAACATATAGAAGTTGACTATCATTTTGTTCGTGAAAAAGTACAGAATAAGGATATTCAGCTTAAGTACATCCCCTCCAAAGATCAGGTTGCTGATATTTTCACCAAAGGACTGGGCACTTCTTGTTTCTTGGATCTACAGGACAAGCTAACGGTTCGGACTACCCGTTAGCTTGAGGGGAGGTGTTAAGCATATCAAAGAAGATGAAGATCCCACAAAATCAGGTCACGCATGAGAGAAGATCCCACAAAATCAGAACATCAATTATGGTAGAAGATTTGTATATTTGCACAACCGTAGAAGCATTAATTAGGTTGGGGAGTTGCCTATATATATTGTAAACAATGTATGACAATCTCAACCAAGAAGCAAATACCATTCTCTCACAAGAAGAACATCTCCATCCTCATTCTGTTTTCATTTTCTCTTGTTATTCTTTCAAGTACTGCCTCCCTCCTTGGGACAACCAGTTGTCGAAATCGGGAATCCGATAGAACGGCGACAATTATCAGCAATTGAGATAGCCAGCCACAAATCACAAGGGCTATGTTTTTGCTGCGATGAGAAATGGTTCCATGGGCACCAATGTCGTCAACTATTTTGCATTGAATTAACCGGCAACGAGGAGGAGTCCGATGACGAGCTGCCGGCGATCTCCCTCAATGCTCTCACGGACCATTCTGCCAGTAACACTATGAAGGTTCAGGGATGCTTATCCGGCAACATAGCCCAGATTTTACTTGATTCCGGCAGCAGCCATAATTTCGTGGATTCCGACTTGGCACTTTCATGGGGATTGCCCGTCTCTCGGTCCAAGCAAGTCTCGGTAGCAATGGCAAATGGTGCCCGCATCAGGAGCCCAGGAACGTTGCTGAGCGTGCCTACTACACTGGGCAATCGCTGCTTCAATCTCACCTTCTTTTTAGTGCAGTTGGCAAGTTTTGGGGCCGTTCTTGGAGCCGGATGGTTAGGTAGCTAGGGTCCAATTCTCTGGGACTTTTCCATCCAGCAAATGTCATTTACCTTACAAGACCAACACACCACCCTCTATGGTGTTTCTCGGCCACTCACACTTGTGGACAAGTGTTGTCTTGATGAAGAGGGTGATGTCAGGTCACCAAAAATCCAGTATGCTGGTCATCAGACCCAACCTCGAGATATAACTTATCAAAGATGCAAAGCAGCTGAGAATGCACATGGCTCGAGTGAGTGATTCAAGGAGCCAGAAAGATGATGATCATTCGGCTCAACTGTGTCAGGAAATCAAGGAGACTCTATCTACTCTTTAAATCTTTTGTATGACCTGAAGTTCTATAAGAACAAGGATGTATTGTAAGAACAAGTATTCAATGAAAACAACAGCTTCTCATTGAGTGATCTTCTGTTTTATTCCTTCAATACAATCAGTTTCTTTTACAAGATTTACAATAGGGAAGAATAAGAACTCCGCCTTCGGCCAGAGACATTCCTCCCGTCAAAATCTAGATCGCGAAGAATTGTCTTCAGACATACTCAAGGCGATTTACAATAGGACACCACCTATGCACTCTAAGAAAGTTCATCACCTATCTACACTCTAAGGAAACTTCTTAATTCATTTCGTAACATAGATAATTTGTTTGATACAAATGGCTTCTTCATATAGAAGCTAAGATACATTAATAATGAAAGTAATAAATAATAAAGTCCTTCGATCTTCCTTCATTCCTTCAAGACTTGACTACTCCTTCAAGCCTCTTCAAGGGGCAATAGCCAGATGCTTTGAACCTTTGACTATATTGATTGTGCTCTTGACATTATGTCTATCGTCTCG
The DNA here is from genome assembly GCA_025802335.1 of Pinguicula primuliflora. NCBI lineage: Eukaryota > Viridiplantae > Streptophyta > Magnoliopsida > Lamiales > Lentibulariaceae > Pinguicula > Pinguicula primuliflora. Next base: position 7,161 of record JAOYMZ010023092.1, on the reverse strand, counting down.
AGAATTGTTTGGATGTTTGGCATCTTATATAGAACTTCTTCTCTGTAGGCGAGTGAGCGTAGGTGCGAGGAGTTAATAACACAAGTTCCTGAGTCTACCCGGCCTCTTTTTAAGGTAGGCTGAAGCGATGCAGGTTTTGGTGTTATTTGTAAGTTTTCAGCTAATTAGTGTTTTATGCATGCTCTAAATATCAAGTTTGTAACTATTAATTCCAGGAAACAGCAGTGGAAAGATCTGAAGCATGGGTTGCTATGGAAAGATCTCTGAACTTAAGGCTTCAGATTCTGGATGAAAACATCCTTGCTGCTTGTTGATATCCTTTTATGACGTCTGAAGTTAATCCCTGTTTGTCATGCAGGAAGCTGAGTCGAAAGCTGCAACATCTGACGAAAAGGAGCGGTCTATTAATGAACATTTGTCGCAAACTCATCTCGGATAAATGCTCTTGAAGCTCAGGTTTCCTTTTTTTTCTTTGTTATTGATTGTTTGTATAATTACCTAATGCTAAAACATTTGACCAGATCTCATGCCTTCGAACTGAGCAAACACAGCTAACAAGATCACTTGAAAAGGGGAGACAGAGAGCAGGAGGAAATAGGCATGGAAGAAAGCTATTTCCTGCAATCAACTTTGGACCCATCCGAGAGCTCATATGAATTAGGGACTTGGGGGGAGGCTTTGACGAGTCCGTATTATATAAAAAGCATGACATCAAACACTATTGAAGCTGCCCTTCGTCAAAAAGAGGGAGAGCTTGCATCTTATGCATCTAGATTGGTATGAAATGGTTACATTCATTTTCTTAGTGAAAATGCACTTTTGTTTCAATTTGTTGTGTAACGCTCCCTCCTATTCTTTCTACGTGCACTAGTTGTTTCTACCCTGTTTAAGACTTCCTGTAACTGCTCCCTTCTCCATTCCAGGCTCCTATGGAATCCATTTGTGATTCTCTTGCGGAGGAGCTTGTTAAAATGACCGCGGAGGTGGGTGTATCCAATCTTTATATCCTATTAGAACATCTGACCTTTTCTTTTTAGTTAGTAAGATGTATATGGAATAGAGATTAACTTTCAACCGATGAACTATCAGGACTCATATAGTCAAAAGTCAAAACTGCTTGCATGATGAAAGAATTTTTCAAAGTGCTTCCTAATTCCATAAAAGTTGCAATATAACAATGGATTGATTATGTGTGGTGCAGTGTGAAATGTTACGAACTGAAGCTGCAACACTACCAGGAATACGAGCAGAACTAGTAGCACTAAGACGGAGGCACTCAGTAGCACTTGAATTGATGGGGGAACGTGATGAAGAGGTGCATGCTAAATAAATGCTCGTGTTTGTTTTAAAAAATGAAGTCTTTTGACCTAATTACATTAACTTTAACAAAAATAGTTCGCGTGATATGTTTCTGTATCTTGGAAATTAGGAAACACCCTACAAGTTAGAGATGCTCAAAATAAATAGACTTAAATCTATGCATATTAGTCTACTCTTGAAAGTATATGTATATTAGCCTTCCGAAAAATCTTTAAGCCTATAAGACTATGGTGCCGAATAAATGATTATAATACTTTTTTTATGTACCGAATTGCAATACTATTTTTTTGTTCCACGGGCTAGTCTTAAAAATATTAATATCAATAAAAAAATTCACAATCGATCATAAGTCATTGTTTTTTTTTGGTCGGTAAAGAAATTTTATTGTGGGTATAACTATTTACATATTTACAATAAGCTCTTGGCTATGCACTATAGACTACATATCGGTTTCCTACACCATTCTCCGAAGCCAATGTGGAGGCCCAAGTGACCATGTAACCGTAGGATGTGCCAAAACCTGATGATCTTAAGTCATTGTTAAGATTACAATTCAGGATCATACTCATTTATTTGGTATCATAGTGTTCTGGACCTGGAAATTTCTCAAAGTGCGCTACCCATTTTAACAATCTGGTTCCTTTAGACCATGACTTCGTAGCTTGGTCAATCTAGATATCTATCCACGTACATTTATTAAACTTGTGGTTTAGTTACTGATAATTTGATACTTTTTGCAGTTGGACGAACTTTGTAACAATATAGTCAAACATAGTTATTCAAAAATTAAAGTAACGTTTATGCAGTTGAAAGACATCTAGTAGGAGATCGCGTGAAGACGGCGGACACGGAACTGGGAGACAGGCATAAGTTGTAAACTCTAACGTTCACACCAGTGAGAGAAGACACACGACGAACTGCAAAACATACAAGGCCGTACGAAGAGGCCGAAGAACTTTAATGATCTTGCTAACTTAAAGAGGAAGGGCGGCGGATGAAAAATCGAGGAATAAGGTTTTGGGAGAGATGATGTTGGGGAGGCGCGATTTGTTGTGCGTGAGAGGAGGGTTTGGGAGAGTGTTTTCCCGCGGGTCGTTCAGTAAAACACGAACACGTCAGGCGCATGGCTAGAAGGCGGCGACCATTTTCAATTCTCACTGTTGTCGTTTCGAAAATTGGTGTGAGTAGAGGGGATGTCGTTTACTGCTTTCATGTTTAATATATAGAATAATGATAGACATACTTAATCCTTGTGTACTTAATTAAATATACATGTCAAAGTGATGTCATTTTGACTTGTGTGAAGTCGAAACGATGTCGTTTTAATTTAAGTGAACATATTAAAAGAAAAGTGTAAGTATGTGAAGCATTACTGTAATCGAAAATGTTGCAAACGACTTCGTTTCACTAGTTATACAAAATATTGTATAAAAAATTTGGTGTGACTAACATTTTTGTACAGTAATATATTGTAGAGATAGATATTTTTAAAAAAAAATTTACAGACTATTTTTTATTTATATGAATTTTTTTCATAGTTTTATTTGAATTTTTTATATTTTAATTTAATAAATTACATTTTAATAAAATATATCAACACTAAATTATCTTTTACAATTATTTTTTAAGATAATCACATACTGCTTGAATTGGAGTCACATTATCATTCACCACCAAGTGTATGCATACCTTTATACCCCACTCATACTCTGGGAGTATGATGTATATGAGATTCTCTATGTGAAAAAATGTATTTTTGAGTTGAAATGCTATTTTTCAGTTAAAACTACAGTTTCAGATAAAACAATTTTATTCCGGAATAAATTTTACTTTACTCCGATTAGTATTTTTTTGCGGGAAGAGCTAACCTCCATTTCTGTGACAACGGATAAATCCGAATCGACCGTAATTTTTTCTTTGAATTTTGCGCTTCAATTCCTTTATACCTCGCTTATGCCCATTGCACGCTATGCGCACTCGCTTTCTCCAACGGATTTCACCGGCGTCGTTGGAGGCGGCGGTCCTTTCGTAGGTCTTGATTTCGTTGCGTTTCCTCTCCCTCAGCTTTCTCATCCAGATTATACTTCGGTATCTGGAAATCTTCTGATGTGCTTTGATGATATTCCAATATTTCATTTGATTGACGGCGAGGAAAATCTGAAGTTACTCCTAATGAGGTAACTCAGTTTGTTGTTGAAGACGTTATTGTGGTGATTTTGTGTATTAGATGCTTATGGTTTGCATTGAAATCTTTGCTGAGGTTTATATGGAAAATTAGTGATTCCACAAGCACAATGTTTATGCTGAGATCTAGATTGTGTTGACGACTTATGTTCTAGAATATTAGTAGGTTTTGAGCAGATTAATAGAAGTGACTAATGAAATTTTGGTTTTATTCATATTTTTATTTGTTCTGCCCGCTTTCTGGAAGATTTCTTATGAGCAGATGGTAGTCAGAACCTTAGAAGTTACTGATGACTTAATTGCTTCCTAAGGGAACCCTAATTAATATATTGGCCAAAGGTCATTGAGTCATAGTCATGATGCTGATGCTGATGCTGACTTGGTGAATTATTTTAGTAAATCAAGACATTATGATTTTCCAACAGATGAAGGTCTTCAGGGATCATCTCTAAGAGAGAAGGCATGGATGACGAGTGAAGGAGTAAGTTGTAGCCCAAGTACTGGGTTGGCTTCAAAACCAAATGATAGAGTTGACAGACGATTTAACAAGGTGTTTGGGTTTCAACAGAAGAATTTGTTTGGCGAAGTTACTGATGCTGATGATACTCCAGGAGAATTTTTGGAAGCTTTCTCACTAGCAGCATCAAGTTGTTTATCACCATTTCTACTGGACAACGACAAAGGTTATGCTGATAGAAATTCTGGGAAGTATAAACGGCCGTTTTGTTCAACTGATTCTCCCATGTCTAGTGATCCCACTGATATTGATTCAGCCTCAGGGGCTTGGGTGTCTAGAAAGAGCAGTATACAAATGTTCGATCAAATCAATCCACATTCTGATACCATCAAGAGAAGTAATATTTCTTTAACTGACCACAAAGAGAACATAGGAAAATATTTGACGAAAGTAGCTCCGCAGAATTCTTCCAAACGGCCTTTGCAAGAAAAGGGTTTTGGTGGGGCTGCTCACTCTATCAGTTTCAACAAGGATCACCTTGGACAGTTGAATTTTTTCATAGAATTAGGGAAAATACTAGGCTGCACAAGCAGTCTGCTTCATATGATCTGCCATCCCCTTGTTTTGGTTTCACCAAAAAATCACCAGCCACTAAACGGAAGAGCCCATCAATACTTGATTCTCACAAGCAACAAGGAAGTACCACGAAACAGAAAGTAATTGAGCAAAGGAGACCAAAGAGGAGATCATCAAAGTCACTGCACTCATCCAAGAAGAAAAAAGCTTCTTCTTCCAGTCCTTCAACATGGACCCCATTTGATAAAAGAACAAGCCGGGTATGTCAATATGGTGACCAATTGAATTACTCCTCCTTGACAATATGGACTATATTTAACATATCTATATTATCTATGCTTTCTTACTTCAGAAGTTATCGTTTTCAAAGAGTGGATGTGGAGGCCAAACTACGTTGGTGTGGATTGATTAGAGCCGTCCCATGACTCGAAGAAAATTTTAGCATCCGCTATGCCTCTTTTTTTGTAAGTGTACTCCTAACTATCGTGCCACCATTGGTAAGGGTTTCTGATGTAGCTCAAGCAATGTGTTATGCCTCATGCAGTGTACCCGCAGGTGAACTGAAGCTGACGTCGAGATTATCCAAGCGACAGTTCAGAGTATAAAGACTTGTGCTTTCGCATTTTTCAAATTCTAGTGTGTTAGTATTTAAGCATCAGACTTTCTTGTAACAAGACTATGGATGAATAAACAAGATAGTGTCTATTGAATCAAAGAGCGTTGTGCGAATCCGATCACTATACAAATATTGCTCGTGGCAGACGGAAGAAACAGAGACAGAAGCCTAAGCAATGAGCTATGGCAGAGGAAATACATGAGCACCTGTACGAGGGTCCGATCACCCGACAGAGATCCAAGGTACTTAACTATGCTAGTTTGACCTTGATATCGATGCAGTAGGAAAAACTTATCACTCTAACCTTTACTGCTTGGTCCCACCTAGCTTGTGAAGTTGTCGACACTCTTAAGGTTGGTAGGAAAAACATATCATAGTTTTCTGCATGTAGTTGGGTGATGGCCGCAGGATACAACCGGAATTATTGATAGTTAGTAATAATTAATCTTCGCGTACTGCTAAACTACCGTTTGACATTCACAAAATACACCCTGATCCAAAAAAAAATGAAAATAGCTTTTAAATTGTTGGAATATATTGCAAATTGTTTAAATTGTTGGAATATATGTCCAGGGAATGGTAGCTCCGTTCCCGATGAAAAACACAGCGAATCCGGCGACCCCGTCTTGCCGGAAATCGCGCACTGCGAAGAAAGGAGAGCAGAGTTTGGTTCTTTTTTTTTCATACCTCTTTTTTTTTTTTTGAAATGTGTGGTTACAATTACTATGATACATATACATATTCTATTGGTTGTGAGAATTATGGCAACCTGATTTATGTACCTATAAATGTATTGTGTATCTGCTTATATTAGTTGTTGGCTCACCACTTGGTCATGTAGAAGTTCGTATTTGAATGAGCGAGAGGTTGAACATTTGTCTAGATGCAAACGGACACTATTACAAAAATTCTGGTTACGGCTATTGAAGCCTATTGGTTACACTTTTCTGGTAATAGATCCAGAACAAGCATGTTACCATATCAACAATCTTGTGCGGGGGTATTTTGTCAACTCAACTGAGAACTCATACATTTTCCTTCACATGCCAATTGCAGAATAAGGTTGATCATTCTCGAAATTTGAGGTCCTCGTCCTAATGCAAAGGGTGCCGAAAATGGTGATAGACACGTGCATTTGACATTGAATGCTGAAACATCCAGCAACCGGGGAACAGGAAGAGCTAGAAGCCGCAATGGTATCTCCGTGCCATTTGATGATTATTCTGTAAGATTTGCCTCTTGTATCTTTACTTGTCTCTCCTTTTAACTTTTTTCCGACAGGTCAAATAGTGTTCCGTTGGAAACCTGAACAAGCTGCTGTTTATGGGCAGAATTTCTTGGATGTTTGTTTCACAGGTATGCGTGATATCAACTTTAACAAAATTAGTTAACTTTGATGAATTTTCTGAGAAGGCTTTTACTTGGTTTGCCCTTTCAGAATCACTCTACCTTAACTGATGATGAATTGAGGGATACTCATTTTGGGAAAACTGGATTTCGCAAGATAAACAGTGTCGTCTATGCTCAGCAGCAGGTTTTATCCCTTTTGTTTTTCTTTTTTAGCTTTTGAATCAGATATGTGGTATCTGATTGGACCAATTAACGAGATGATGCAGATTGGTTGATCCCGAATGGAAGCAACTTGTATAATTGTGTTGGATTTAGAGTGCGGCATATGAAGAGACTGTCCAATATCAATCTCCCCCAACATATATTTTCGAGTAAATTCCAATTAACTCCCTGTGCTTTGGCCTAAATTCAATTTATCCCCTTGTGGTTTTAAAATTCTAATTTACCCCCTGTGGTTTCTATAAATTTTAATTTACCCCGCGTGTAATGCATTTGCAAGAAATGAGAGTAGGATTGAAATTTGTGCTTGGAAAGACTATTTTACTCCTAATTTTTTTAATATTTTTTTTTTTTCGTTTTTAAAAAAAAATATTATTATAAATATAATTACAAATGAACAAAATATGTAAATATATATTTTTATTAATTCCACAAATAA
>JAOYMZ010023081.1:0-17959 GCA_025802335.1 Pinguicula primuliflora | reverse complement strand
CTTGCATTATAAAGATCAACTGGCATAAATCCTACATTTTGCAATCCCCCGGCATCTACCTCTAAAACCCTCATTTGTTGGCATGTTGGAATGTTGGAAATATCAAGCTGATCAACCAAGCTCCTTTTGCCTTTTGTTATTTTCCGGTGTGATCTCAACAAGTGCGCCTTACTCGGCGTCGTTAGAGCGTGGCAATGAGCATCATCAAATCGGGTAACAATGTAATGGTCAGATCCTTGATCCCATCTCACAACCAATCTAGCCCGGCAATTCTCTCTTGTTATACCCCGACGGCGTTGTCTGTTCTCTAATTCTGGTTCTTTCCTCTCCCCTTGTTTACTGCAGACGAACTCTCTCCAAGTTATTACACCTTCCTTTTTCTTGCTATCTTTAATTCTTGTACTAAAACCAGCATCCCTTGCGTAGTCGTTGTAAAACGTCTGTGCCTCATCTATACTCAGAAATATTTGTCCTTTAACTGGTATTAATGAAGCCCGAACTTGAGGAATATATGCTTCGTTCTCAATTGAATCTTCAATCACATTTGTATCCATAACTACATACGAAACATAACAGAGATGCAGGTAAGTATCTGAAATGAAATACTCTATAATCTTGCAGATGAAAAAAACCGAGCCTAAAATCCAGCAATAGGCAAGAACAGTTTAAAAATATCACCAAGTATCAACAAATTTTAAGCCAAGATTCCTATAAAGTATGGAATTGCCCATATATAAGACTATTAGCAGTGTTGAAATATCAGCAAGTATCAACAAATTTTAAGCCAAGTTTAAAACTGAAATTTTAAGCAAGTAACTGCATTTGAAACAATAAACTCAAATAAAGCCAAATAATTGCTGATATTAGGGTTCTTACTCAAATAAAGCCAAGTACTTGCTAACAATGTATGAGCCAAATGACAGTGAAGCAATGAAGTCGGAAATGCCAATGCTATTGCGAGGAGGGTTCGGAAATGACAACCGAAACCTCCTTGATTAGGGTTCATACAAGTTGGATGTGAGGGACAAACAATCGTCTGTAATTCTTCGTAGCCGTGAAGTGACGCAGAAGGTAATGTGATGAAGAAGCGAATGTGATGAAGTAAAATCCAGAAGCTGGGCTACGGATGGTTATTGAGATGACGACCTGTTCGTAAAGTAGGAGTCAAAACTAAAACAAAAAAGAAAAAAAAAATATGAAACCCAGTTTTTTTTCATGTACCGGGTCGGATGAATTGGTAGATGCACTGCACGTGAGCAACTTAAAAGCAGAATGATCCTAGCCGTTGGTAGCCGATCTGACGGCTAGGACAGAAACTCGGCATTATAACATTCGATTCGGCAGGGGAGCGGTCTGCATATGAAAAAACCTGTGAACAATAGCGTGTATTCTCCATAGACTTCCTGCAAATGTAGTTGCAGGCACTATTGGTAAACGATATAGGTTTAAAATTTAGAAGGTTTATCGATTTTAGCAACCAAGTTATCAATGATGCACGTAGAAGAAATTATATAAATTTCTTTGCTTAACTTGTCCTTAAGCTTTTATTGTGGTGCGGGTGATAATGATGTCAACTTATATTCAATACTTGGAATATGGCTGGTTGTGATTATGGATTTCCATTTCAGTGATAGTGCTATACGACACCTCCAGGGCACCTCTCCTGATGTGGTAGTGGTGTTTTGGACCATTTATCATTTCTTATAAATAATTATTTTTTATAAATAATTAATAATAAATATAAAATAAATGTAATATATTTAATTTAGTTTATATAATTTATAAAATTGAAATATATGGGTTAGGGTTTATAAATTTTAATCCTTAGGGTTTATATGACAAGATTTTAGAAGTTTTTGTGGTTAATAAGATATGTTTTATATTTGTATTTTTTATATTTTAGGGATTTATTTGGATTATATATTATTTGTGTATAATAATAACTAAGATGTGATGTAAGTGAGATGGTAGTGCCTTGAAATTTGTGCTGGTGAGGTATGAGAGTGGTGGAGAGTGTGAATTCAGTTTGGGCCATGAAACCATCAATGGCCATTTGACCTTTTTAAAGTGGTCTTTGATCGGGATAGTAGCGGGTCGCCCCACCCTGTGATCGGGATCAGATGAGTTTGTGGCAACTTGTTGAACCTACGGGACGGGTTTGGGACGACACTGAACCTACGGGACGGGTTTGGGACCATTCATCAAGGGTTTTGATACAATCGACGGGAGTTTCTTAGCTTCTATACTGAGAAAATACTGTTCTCTGAAAAATGCATCTCATGGGTCATGGAGTGTGTGACCCCAGCGAGAGCCTCAATGATGGTGAATGGTAGTAGCACTGGTGAATTCAAAATACATCGTGGTCTGCGCCAAGGGGACCCCCTCTCGCCGTATCTGTTCTTGCTCGTGGTGAAAGAGCTAAGCCTCTTAATGACTAGAGCACAAGAGAGCAGCAAATATAGGCAACTTGAACATAACACATCTGCAATATGCAGATGATACTCTTCTCATCGTGGAGGGAACACAAGAAAGTCTATTTATCAATATAAGGGATTCTAATGATTTTTGAGTTTCGGTGAACTTCTCCAAAAGCCAACTCTATGACATTAACATCAGACCAAAAGTTTTAGAGTTGTACCTCTACTTATTTTTTCATTTTGATTTTCATTTTCCTTATCTTTCTCCTTTTGATTCTCTTATCATTTTGATGTATTTGAGTGTTTGGAAAAACTAGGAATAAATTGATAAATTAATGAAAATAGTATTTGTTGTTATTTTTTAAATGACAAGGAAGGGTAGTTTAGGGATATGATTTGTATATAAAGTCTATTTATTTACATAATTGTCATTAGTAGTAGAAGGAGAAAAAAAGTAACCTAATACCTACTTTAGATAAAAGGAGAAAAAAAGGAGAAGGAGAAGGAAAATGAGGTTCGAAAACACTAAAGTTGAAATAATGTGAACAAAAATGAGAATAAGAAAAATAATCTAGTTTTAGAGGTACAAAATAGGCTCTTAGTCCCTTTTGCAGAACAATTACGATGCCAACATGGAAATCTACCCTTCATGTATCAGGCCTCCTCATCCGTGCAAGCCAGAAAATCTATGTGGGATCGGCTCATCAGGGAGATGGGAAGTAGACTGAATAAATGGGAAGTCAAACTACTAAAATTTGCAGGCCGAGTTACCTTGGTCAAAGCCACCTTATCTAGTTTAACAATATACCACTTATTCATATTTCGTGCACCTATGCAGGTTATCGAGGTTACAAAACTAATCTCAAAATTTCTGTGGCGGACATCTCGGAGAAGCACGAGGCCTATTCATTGGATATGCTGGGACCACTCGTGCCTCGAATGGAAGGATGGCAGATTAGGCACCAAGAACTTGCACAGCATGAACTATGCACTGCTCGTCAAATGGACCTAGCAATTCTAGCCCGAACCTGAAAACCTTTGGAGCCTAGCCATTACGGTTAAATATTCTGTTTCGGCAAATAATAAATTCAAATGTAGATAGAGTAAGAGTGAGATACAAAATATAATATAATATATGATAAAATAACCAAAATAGGGAAAAGAAAAAAAACAATTATAAAAAATAGAAGGAAGAAACCTACCTCATGCAATCATTCGGACAGGGAATGACATGGGACCCAAATGACGCTTGATTTTGGTGTTGGTGGGAGGGGGAGATGTCGTTTTGTGAAATAGAATTTGTAATAGATTTCCGGTCTATCTTGAGTTCAAAAATAATTGAAAACCACAAATTTATAGAATTTTTCTGATCACTTACTATTTTTGGGGATCTTTTACTTATTCGAAGCAAACATAAGATGCTATTGGCTTTTCTTTTGGCCATGTAACCTCGAGTAAGTGAAGAAAAGGTGTGCGGTTAATTTATAGTAGGAATGTGTATTAGTGTAACGAATCCAAATTCAATTTATGGACTCGTTATGGTAATATAGTCTTCAGGCTATATCCGAGCCCATATAATTCATTAAATCTCAATATAACAATGAAATAAACACATACATTTCACTAAACAAATCGTCAACGAGTCTACCATTGTAAATAAATCCTTGGTCATAAACTAACCAAATCTGAATCTCACGAAGACAATCGCATTCACATAATATAGCATGAGTCATAATAATAAGCCATGATTGGAAAGCTAGGAACACGAATTAAGGAGGATGACACCGGGTCTATGGAAACAGGTGTTGGGATCAAGATACAGAGGTTAAGGAAGCAAAACACTGGGAAAGATCAGAGAGCTCAAAACATCAACAGAAGCAAGGCAAGAAAGCACAAGATCGAGAAAACCTACATCATGGTGGATGGAAACAACCACAGTGTTAACACATCCATGGCATTAAGATCTCTGGCGTTTGAATGCAGGCCGTGGAAACATCATTCTCTTCTAGGAAGAAAACTGGATAGGAGATCGAAGCCTAGCGTCAATCTATCCTTGACTATTCAGGAAATCAAAATACAAGAACAAAAGGATTGCTGAACTAGGGATATGGGAACAGGCAGATTGGAGCAGGATCAACTAGGAGTGGACAAGATCGCTGGATGACCTCGAAGAGGTAAATTTGGCAGACATGTTACAACTGTTATCCAAGCAGGAAAATGCAGAAAACAAATGGACAGTGGAAATAAACAGGAAACCAGGATACAAAGTCAAGAATTGCTACATGATGTTGATGCAACAGAAAGCTAATGATTGGCAAGAACATGAAAGAAATAAGTTGATTCAAGCTAAATGCAGACTAGTGCCTAAAAGTATACAAATCTTCATATGGAAAATGCAACAAAGAGGACTACCTACGCAATGTCATTTGCAAAAAGGGGAATCATACATCAGGATACTGTAATCAAATGCATTCTCTGCCAATAAGACATAGAAGATGAAGAACATTTGTTTATTACCGACAAGTTCACAATAGAGGTATGGAATCAGGTGATTCAATGGCTTAACATCAACAACACCAACCAGCCTCCTACGTTGGAAGAATTCATCAGCGATCGACCGGATCAAATCAAAGAAGAAATCTGAAAAGCCTTTTGGATTGCAACCTGCTGGGAAATTTGGCTTAATAGAAATCATAAACATTTCTCAGGAATCATGAAAACAGCGAATCAGGTATGCAGAAAAATCCAGGAACTTACATGGTTCTAGCTGAAAGTTTGATGGAAGAATTAGGCATCGATCAACAGAGCAGAGCACGCCGGAATTGCATTGTGGATTAGAAATGGCAGGCCAATTCAGATAATCACAGAAGGATCGTAGCAGAATCAAGAATCGTTCCAAAAATCCTGTTTGATTGTGCAAGAATTGAAATTAAATTTGATCTTCAGCAGGATGATTAGGAACTTGGGCCGTATGAAGTATAAATACGGCCCATGTGTATAAATGTAAAGCGCCTTTTATTTAATAAAATCTAATTGCTTTTCAAAAATAAGTGGCTAATACAAAATTTTTTAAAGGGGTGCATCATACCCATATTTCGTAAATATAATTTTCCAAAAAATATGTATTAATAATTATTATATTTAGTCATTTTGTAGGATTTTAGATTGAAGAGATATAACAGAGATTCTATATAGTTACATATTTTTACAAATATTTATCCACGTCATTTTAACTCCGGTCATTCACACATCCTGCAGTCGAAATTGGCCACACAGATGGAATGCTTATATACATGAAATCAAAAGCATCATGGTCTGACGTGGTGTCAGCACCTTAGTTGTTGTTAACTCCATTACATCTTTTCTCCTTAGGTTAAATTGTCCTTAATTAGCGTTTAGAAATTTCCGACAAAGAAGCCGCTACAACCGCATCAAAGTAAGGGATTTCGAGCTCCATTATGTACACGTTTCATCAGTGTGCTCAATTCTAGTTATAGACGGAGATAGTGGTCAGAATTACAAATGTATGGATAAATATGTGTAAAATTATGTAGTCATATATATACTCCCAGATATAATTCCTTTAAATTCATATCAAACCATACAAAATAAAATGGAATCACGAAGAAATCACTTCCTAATTAAATTAGATCAATATAAATAAGATATAATCACATCTTAAGCAATCTATGTAAAATCATATAAATAAATGTATAAAATAAAAAAATCAGAAAAATTCAATTATATTTTATTAAATTTTTTTAAACATATTTAAAAATTATAATATACTATAAATATTTTTTAAAAATCAATTGCTTTATATTTTATATTATGTATGAATAATTTTTTTGTGAACAAAAGTTGTGTGAGAGTGAATTTTTAAGGGGTGCATGCACCCCTTGTCCCATACAGCTCCGCCACTAGGTAAACCTAATACACTACCATAATAGTTTGCAAACTATGTTGGAGACTATACTTGGCAAACCATGTATGACCGATTCATATCGCTAAGGAAATTTGAACTTGACTTATAGAACCACAACGTTTGATAAATAATGAATAAAAATCAGGATATTTTCACACCAAAAACTCCAAGATGATGACACGCTTGACCACAACCATGTGAAATTTATTTTTATTTGTTAAGATTTGCTTTATACACGCCATCATTGTTATAATTATTATTTAAAAGCGACATATGTACTATTTTGGGTATATTTATTAAACAGCGACCTATGTTATATATGTGCATTGACTTTCTAGTAGGTAAATGAGAGAAATATTCCCGCTCCTCTTCAGTATTTGAGAGTTTTTACACTCCTGACTAATCTAGGAGGTTTGCACCCAACCAAAAAGCTCCTATGGATTAGGCCTGCCAAATGCATTTGCTGTGGCTTGAACTTGAGACCTCTTATCCTGGAGTACACTTAATTCCTCCAGACCAAGCTGCATTGATTATATATGTGCATTGCCTACATGGTAATCCACGAAAAGTTTCTATTGGCAAAGAAAGGAAACACATCCTTTTTTTCCTTAAAGCAAAGAACATAAAGCGATGGCAGCAGAAGAAGAGCATCCACTTAGCGCGCTCTCAAGAATGACGCATGTGCCATGCTTTAGTTCCTGCGTAATACCGGTATTTGGGTTCACCACGACGATCGATGTTGTCTACTTCAAGAAGTGCTTGGAACAAACTCTGATGAAGCATCCGCGTTTTGCTAGTGTACTGGTGCGTAGCGAGTTGTAACATCTTACTTAGTCAAATCTCTCTCTCTCTGTACATAAATTAAATCTTTTAATTCATCCTACCATGTCTCGAAAAACATTGCTCTCTCTCAACATACATACCTTTAGTTCAGGTTATCAAGGATGAAAAGTGTAACGAACTCATTTTCAGATAGTGAATATTTCGGGGTTCGTTAGGGCGGTAAGGCTTTCGAGCCCTACCCGATACGATTCGAATATTCTCTAAACGACATACTGTCCAAAAGAAAAATAGTTATGCATACTAAATCCATTCGAAGTTTAAATACAATCCCACGTTCACGTAAAACACATCCTTAGGCAAAATATAATCCAAACCCACTAAGGAAGTCCATATAGCTTCCTTATACAGACAAGGCTAGTGCATTACAACTTCTAATGCTTTAACGAAAATGAGTAGCCTCCTCAAAACACGCAAAATGTCCCACTTCTCCCTCCGGCACCCTTCAACCGTCTTGCTCATGGCGATTATCAGCCTCTGCACACAATAAATCAAGGACAGACAGTGAGCTTCCAAAGGAAGCCCAGTAGATAATTTATGCAACATGTTGCCCCATAACCTTTGTAGACGATTACAATGCACATAATCATTTATCACACATAACATAAAGAGATAAAGCTCCGTTTGACCTGTAGAACCAAAACCACCTTAACAACCGACGAAACATATAACTCGAATATTACTCAATTAGAACTCGCCATGTCCCCACTTCCACCGCTAACACCCACGGTTGGGGCCAACAGTATTGGTGCAGAACTAGGCAAAGCATCACATAGTTTATCAATTGGTATGCATTTAACTACCAGGATAACGATCCTTCAACAATAGCGAAGACTTAAACTTCCATTTCCCTTGAAAATATGCATATGAAATAAATCATGAAGTGGTGCAACTAACTGAAGGTTATTTAATTGTCAGGAAGTAAAACGACAACTAAAGGGACACTGTTTAATGTAAAGCGTTTTTAAAACATGTCTTTCTTCATGAACTTAGCTAAACATCCGTCAAAGGAATCAGTACACAAAATGGGATTATCCAATTATCCGCTAAACACATCCATGAACAAACCATGAACAATCCATACACAAGATCCTAACGCGCAAGCATTCTACATTACACATGACTACAACATACAGAGTTAGGGTTCGTAGACGACATACAGAGTCAGCAAGGTAGCAAGGTAGTAGACGACATACAGAGTCAGGGGTCGCCTTCGATAGTTTGGCCCTATCTCAGTCTCTGTTCCGGCCTCGGCAAGGAGACAGACAACCGCAGGGGCCAAGGAGCTTCCAGATCTGACGCAGCATCTCCCATCTCCTCTGCTCACATCTCCATTTCTCCCACAACAAGACCATAGTCTCGTGTTCTATCTAGGACTCGTCTAAGACCTCACCCGGACCATAAACTGTTCCTCATACATGTATAACAATAGGCCATGAGACAACAAGCTTAAAGCACAAACCGAATACTCAAGCAAGCTTAAGGCCTAAAATAGGGTCGAACGTAACACCCACAACTCCTCCCTTGTTTTTTTCAGAGCAAATCGCATACACAGCACAAGAACAGCAATAGGACAGAACACACAGTCACATAGCATGCTTCTTCTAGTGCTCGGGGTCGAGACTGTGAGCCCCTGCTCCAACCTAGTACCACTGCTCGCCTTCTTCGACCGTGAGCAACAAGTGCTCAGATCTGGAGGGCCGAACCGAGCGCGTTACCCATACCCACCCCACAACATGATACAAAAATTACCTACCTTTGAGATCCTTTATCCTCCCGTCGGAATCAGGTTGCCGTAGCCTCCCACCATCGCTTCCTCTCTTCCGGCGGCGACGATAAACCCTAGCACAAAGAACTATGAGCGTCTCCCTTCGTTCAACCTAGCTCATGTATGTATAGGTGCGGATGAAGGAATTATGGGCCGGGATCATTTTCTTTCACGGTCGAAATCATTTTCTTTCATAGGCCGGCCCCCCCAGCCCATCTCTCACATCTCTGGCCCGTTATATTAACATGGGCTAAATTGAATTGATTTCAAATTTTGCATAAATTTTGCGTACCTTACAGTCTCCCCTCCTTGTCGAGAAGTTTCGTCCTCGAAACTTGTACCTGCGGACTGTTCGAATAATTGGGGATAAGCGTCGTGTATATCCCGAGCTATTTCCCAAGTTGCCTCTATTTCCGAATAGTTGCTCCATTGCACTTTCACATACAGAACAGTCCGTTTCCGTAATTTCACTTCCTTGAAGTCCAATATTCTCACTGATTCCTCTACTCGGCCCAAGTCTTCGATAATTGGAAAATGTTTTATCCCTAACACGTGACTTGGATCTCCCACATATCGACGAAGTTGAGATACATGAAATAAACTATGAACCCTGGAGAGAGCTAGGGGTAGTGCCAACTGATAAGAGAGTGTCCCAACCTTACTCAATATCTCGTATGGTCCAATATACCTCGGATTCAGCTTCCCTCCCTTTCCAAACCTAACAACTCCCTTTATCGGGGACACCCTTAGGAACACCCTACTTTCTACCTCAAATGTCAAGGGTCGACGTCTCAAATCTGCCCAACTCTTCTGACAATCTGTGGCCTTCTGCAATTACGAATGGCGGTGATCTTCTCCTTTGCGAGTTACACCATTTCTTGTCCCAAAATATGCTTCTCTCCTACTTCATCCCAGTAATGTGGAGTCCGACATCGGCGCCCATATAGAGCTTCGTAAGGTGCCATATCCAAATTGCTGTGGTAACTATGTTTATAAGCAAACTCTATTAACGGCAGGTACTGCTCCCAGCCTCCCTTATAATCAAACACGCACGCACGTAACATGTCCTCCATTATCTGAATAGTCCTTTCTGACTGACCGTCGGTCTGTGGGTGATACGCCGTGCTGAATTGTAACTCGGTGCCCAGTTTTGGTTGTAAACTTTTTCAGAATTTGGAAGCAAATCCCGATTCCCGATCCGACACAATACTCAGGGGTACCCCATGCAACTTCAGAACATTCTCTATATACAAGTCAGCTAATCAGCTAACCTTATACTTTAGGGTCATGGGTAAGAAATGTGCGCATTTGGTGAGTCTGTCGACAATCACCCAAATGGCATCATGGTGATTAGGCGTCAGAGGCAGACCCACCACCAAATCCATAGTAATGTCATCCCACTTCCACAAAGGAATCTCCAACGGTTGCATCTTTCCTCCTGGTCGCTGGTGTTCCGCCTTTATCAATTGGCATGTCATACACTTCGCAATGTATTCAGCCACCTCACGTCTCAGGTTAGGCCACAAATATGTTTTCTTTAAGTCTTGATACATCTTGATGATCCAGGATGGATGCTAGTACGGGACCTATGGGCTTCATTCAAGATGTCCTCCTTCAGTGCCGGGTTATCCGGCACCTAGGTCCTACCACACTTCAGTACTCGACCATCATGAGTAAGTCGGTGTTCGGTTCCATCCCCCACTACTGCCTTCAGTGCCCATTGTATATCGGCATCTCTCGACTGTGCCTCCCAAATTCGTCCTAGAAGGCTAGGCTCCGCACACAAGGTCGCCATTTGCATTGAGATAGAGTCCACCACTTCTAATTCCAAACTGTTCCACTCCCGTGCCAACATCGATGATATCCTAGCTTTCCCTTTCCGACTGAGGGCATCAGCCACTCGGTTGGCCTTACCTAGGTGGTACTGGATATCTATATCATAATCTTTGATCAACTCCATCCAATGCCGCTGGCGCATATTAAGCTCTTTTTGCGTGAAGACATAGCGCAGACTCTTATGATCAGTGTAGATGATGCATTTCGACCCATATAAATAATGCCTCCATATCTTCAGTGCATATACAATCGCTGCCAAATCCAAGTCATGGGTGGGATAATTCATCTCATACACTTTCAACTGTCGGGATGCCTAAGCAATCACTTTCCCATCCTGCATTAACACGCACCCAAGCCCATTCTTCGAAGCATCACTGTATACCGCGTAATCCATTCCCTCCTTCGATAACATAAGAATAGGTGCAGTCGTCAATCTTTCCTTCAATTCTTCGAATCCTTCTGTGTACGAAACGTCCCACTGAAATTTGATTCCCATTTGGGTGAGCCTCGTGAGTGGTCGGGCTAACTTGGCAAATCCATCGATAAATTTTCGATAATACCCCGCCAAGCCTAGGAAACTCCGAATCTCCCCTACTGTTTTTGGGGCAAGCCAAGTTCGATTGGTTTTGATTTTACTAGGATCCATCGCTATGCCTTCTGCTGAGATAATGTGACCCAAGAAGGCCACTTCTTCGATCCAAAACTCGCACTTCGAGAGTTTAGCATACAACAACTCCTCCCGAAGTCTTTGAAGTACTATCCTCAGGTGTTGTTCATGAGCCTCAGCACTTGGGGAATACACCAGTATGTCGTCGATGAATACGATCATGAACTGGTCCAAGTATGAGTGAAATACTCGATTCATCAAGTTCATAAACACGACTGGGGCATTGGTCAGTCCGAACGGCATGACTAAAAATTCGAAGTGCCCATATCGCGTTCGGAACGCCGTCTTGCTCACATCTTCTTTCTTCACCTTCATCTGATAGTAGCAGGACCTCAGGTCTATCTTGGAGAAGATGCTTGCGCCGGACAACTGATCAAATAAGTCATCAATTCGAGGTAGAGGATATTGGTTCCGGATCGTGACCTTGTTGAGTTCCCAATAATCAATGCACAAGTGCATAGTGTCGTCCTTCTTCCGAACAAACAATACCGGAGTGCCCCACGGGGACACACTCGGCCTTATCTGGCCCCAATCTATGAGTTATTGTAATTGTATCTTCAGTTCTGCCAACTCTTTAGGTGTCATTCGATAAGGAGCTTTGGATATTGGACTTGCCCCGGTTATCAAGTTGATTCCGAACTCTACTTCCCAATCCGGGGGTAGGTGAGGTAGTTCGTCAGGGAACACTTCCGGAAAATCCCACACAACAGGTATGTATTCTAACTTTTTCTCTTGTCACGGAGTGCTGACCAGGAAGGCCAAGTATGCCTCATGCCCTCGGTGTATTAATCGTCGTGCTTGAATGGCCGACAATAACTCTTCATGGCCATGTACTCGTTTCCCTTGTGCGCCCTAGTATGTGAACGGAAATTCTCCTAATATTCGAAACAACACGCTCTTATCCCGACAATCGATCTGCGTATAGTTAGAGGCCAACCAATCCATACCCAAGATGAGATCGAACTCCTGTATTCCTAATAGGGTGATATCAAATGAGAGAACCTTTCCCCCTATCAAGATCGGGCACTCGAGTGTGTACTTGGTTGCCATCATCGTCTTTTGCAATAGGGTAGAAACCAGGCAACGCACTGCTAATGGTTTCACGGGTGCCTTCACTCTATTAACAAATTATTCCGAAATAAAAGACCGAGCCGTACCACTGTCAAAAAGGTATAGGCCATGCTATCATATACACTCACATTACCTGAATAGGGCTGAGGCAAGTTAGGATATTCATAAAATTTAACATACTACCCTCATCTTCCCCACATTCCCTTCCTAGGCATAGCAATGATATATCGGCATTCACATACTAAAACTCGTTAGGAAGCGTACCTGCGACAACCTCCTCCAGCCTCTCCTCCAGCCTCTCCTCCGCCTGCCCATGGGTGATAGCAAACACCCTAGCTCTCCCCAACGGGGGTGGTGGTAGTGCTGGTCGTGGGGCAATCCCGATCTGGGGAGCTGCCTGAACAGGCTTGTCATGGCATCGAGCTTGCAGGTGTCCCTTCTTCCCACAAATAAAACACTGACGATTGTCCACATAGCCACTCTGGCCCCCTGGCCGTGCGCGAACACTCTGAGGTGGTGGTGGTAGCGGTCGGCGAGAGGAAGAAATGGGTGCTTGTGAACTCGACTCGGTGAGTCGTGCCCTCTTCTGTATCCCATCCTGACGATCCAGCTTAGGTTCCATCTTCACTGCAACATTCAGTAGAAGGTCAAAGCTATCTGTGATCACCCCGTTAAGTGCAACCTGAAATGAGTCACGCAGTCCCCCAGTGAAATGTGCCATCTTCATCTCCGTATCGTCCATGGTATGAGGAGAATACTTTCCTAGCACGTGGAACCTCTCGCTAAACTCCATCATAGTCTCCCCAGGCTGCTGCGCACAGTGCAAGAAGACCCGCCTCTGTTGAGTCCTCCAAGCCATCGGTATGTAGTGCCGACAGAACTCATCATAGAAGATCTGCCAACTCAGAGGTCCTCGCTCTGCTAGCCCCGGTGCCACCCCATCCCACCACTTAAGTGCCCGTCCGCCCAGATATAGGGCCGCTTCCTCTACCCGTTGCTCCTCTGGGGCCCACAGGTGTGCATATTCCTTTCGAACAACTTCAGCCATATCTCTGTGTCCTCGGGGCCTTTATCGCCCCAAAAAGTAGCTGTCCTCAGTCGATGCATCTCCTGCTGTGCTCACAGGATACCACGAGAGTCCGATGGGTTCACGCCCGTCATCGAAGAACTACTGCCTGTAGTCGGGGGTGGAGCTGCTCTTGTCGCCATTGCGGTAGAAAGCGCAGCCAGGATACGTAGTGTCTCTGCCGGCATCGCTGCCCATGGCATCGGTGACTCAGGCACCAGGGTCTCTGCTCGCACTCCCAGAGGCGGTGCCCCCACGAGTACCCCTGGTGGAACCACTGGTACAGTCTCCTCATTCGCTCCTGCAGCAGGCAGAGGGGCCCCGCCTGCGGCTGCCTATAAATGCCCACTTCTTAGGGGAGGCATGACCTGAGATCACAAATCCAGTTATTCACAAAGTCGTGTCATTGTAAACAACAATACATTTCTTACAGAGAGACACATAACCGTAATTTCACCCACTACCCAGGCTAGTTCGAAACCCCGCTCTGATACCAAATGTAACGAACCCATTTTCAGATAGTGAATATTTCGGGGTTCGTTAGGGTGACAAGGCTTTCGAGCCCTACCCGAGCCCATACGATTCAAATATTCTCTAAATGAACATACTGTCCAAAAGAAAAATAGTTATGCATACTAAATCCATTCGAAGTTTAAATACAATCCCACGTTCACATCAACCACATCCCTAGGCAAAATATAATCCAAACCCACTAAGGAATTCCATATAGCTTCCTAATACAGACAAGGCTAGTACATTACAACTTCTAATGCTTTAACAGAAATGAGTAGCCTCCTCAAAACACGCAAAATGTCTCTCTTCTCCCTCTGGCACCCTTCAACCGTATTGCTCATGGCAATTATCAGCCTCTGCACACAATAAATCAAGGACAGACAGTGAGCTTTCAAAGGAAACCCAGAAGATAATCTATGCAGGATGTTGCCCCATAAACTTCGTAGATGATTACAATGCACATAACCATTTATCACATATAACATAAAGAGATAAAGTTCCATTTGACCGGCAGAACCAAACCACCTTAACGACCGACGAAAGATATAACTCGAATATTACTCAATTAGAACTCGCCATGTCCCCACTTCCACCGTTAACACCCATGGCTGGGGCCAACAGTATTAGTGCAGAACTAGGCAAAGCATCACATAGTTTATCAATTGGTATGCATTTAACTACCAGGATAACGATCCTTCAACAATAGCGAAGACTTAAACTTCCATTTCCCTTGAAAATATGCATATGAAATAAATCATGAAGTGGTGCAACTAACTGAAGGTTATTTAATTGTCAGGAAGTAAAACGACAACTAAAGGGACACTGTTTAATGTAAAGCGTTTTTAAAACATGTCTTTCTTCATGAACTTAGCTAAACATCCGTCAAAGGAATCAGTACACAAAATGGGATTATCCAATTATCCGCTAAACACATCCATGAACAAACCATGAACAATCCATACACAAGATCCTAACGCGCAAGCATTCTACATTACACATGACTACAACATACAGAGTTAGGGTTCGTAGACGACATACAGAGTCAGCAAGGTAGCAAGGTAGTAGACGACATACAGAGTCAGGGGTCGCCTTCGATAGTTTGGCCCTATCTCAGTCTCTGTTCCGGCCTCGGCAAGGAGACAGACAACCGCAGGGGCCAAGGAGCTTCCAGATCTGACGCAGCATCTCCCATCTCCTCTGCTCACATCTCCATTTCTCCCACAACAAGACCATAGTCTCGTGTTCTATCTAGGACTCGTCTAAGACCTCACCCGGACCATAAACTGTTCCTCATACATGTATAACAATAGGCCATGAGACAACAAGCTTAAAGCACAAACCGAATACTCAAGCAAGCTTAAGGCCTAAAATAGGGTCGAACGTAACACCCACAACTCCTCCCTTGTTTTTTTCAGAGCAAATCGCATACACAGCACAAGAACAGCAATAGGACAGAACACACAGTCACATAGCATGCTTCTTCTAGTGCTCGGGGTCGAGACTGTGAGCCCCTGCTCCAACCTAGTACCACTGCTCGCCTTCTTCGACCGTGAGCAACAAGTGCTCAGATCTGGAGGGCCGAACCGAGCGCGTTACCCATACCCACCCCGCAACATGATACAAAAATTACCTACCTTCGAGATCCTTTATCCTCCTGTCGGAATCCGGTTGCCGTAACCTCCCACCGTTGCTTCCTCTCTTCCGGCGGCGACGATAAACCCTAGCACAAAGAACTGTGAGCGTCTCCCTCCGTTCAACCTAGCTCATGTATGTATAGGTGCGAATGAAGGAATTATGGGCCGGGATCATTTTCTTTTACGGCCGAAATCATTTTCTTTCACAGGCCGGCCTCCCTGGCCCATCTCTCACATCTCCGGCCCGTTATATTAACATGGGCTAAATTAAATTGATTTCAAATTTTGCGTAAATTTTGCGTACCTTACAGTCTCCCCTCTTTGTCGAGAAGCTTCATCCTCAAAACTTATACCTGTGGACCGTTCAAATAATTCGGGATAAGCGTCGTGTATATCCTGAGCTATTTCCCAAGTTGCCTCTGCTTCTGGAAAGTTGCTCCATTCCACTTTCACATACAGAACAGTTCGTTTCCGTAATTTCACTTCCTTGAAGTCCAATATTCTCACTAGTTGCTACTCGGCCCAAGTCTTCAGTAATGGGAAAACATTCTATCTCTAACACGTGACTCGAATCTCCCACATATCGACGAAGTTGAGATACGTGAAATACACTATGAACCCTCGAGAGAGCTAGGGGTAGTGCCAACCGATAAGTGAGTGTCCCAACCTTACTCAGTATCTCGTACGGTCCAATATACCTCAGATTCAGCTTCCCTCTCTTTCCAAACCTAACAACTCCCTTTGTCGAGGACACCCTTAGGAACACCTTGCTTCCTACCTCAAATGTCAAGGGTCGACGTCTCAAATTTGCCCAACTCTTCTGACGATCTTGGGCCTTCTACAAGTGTTTCCGAATGGCGATGATCTTCTCCTTTGCGAGTTGCACCATTTCTGGTCCCAAAATATGCTTCTCTCCTACTTCATCCCAGTAAAGTAGAGTCCGACATCGGCGCCCATATAGAGCTTCGTAAGGTGCCATATCCAAACTGCTTTGGTAACTATTATAATAAGCAAACTCTATTAACGGCAGGTACTGCTCCCAGTCTCCCTTATAATCAAACACGCACGCGCGTAACATGTCTTCCAACATCTGAATAGTCCTTTCTGACTGATCGTCGGTCTGTGGGTGATATGCCGTGCTGAACCGTAACTCGGTGCCCAGTTTTGCTTGTAAACTTTTCCAGAATTTGGAAGTAAATCTCGGCTCCCGATCCGACACAATACTCAGGGGTACCCCATGTAACTTCAGCACG
This sequence comes from Pinguicula primuliflora, assembly GCA_025802335.1. Lineage (NCBI taxonomy): Eukaryota > Viridiplantae > Streptophyta > Magnoliopsida > Lamiales > Lentibulariaceae > Pinguicula > Pinguicula primuliflora. The sequence continues at coordinate 969 of JAOYMZ010023081.1, read as the reverse complement.
TGCTCGATATACAAGTCAGCTAATCGGCTAACCTTATACTTTAGGGTCATGGTTAAAAAATATGCGCATTTGGTGAGTCTGTCGACAATCACCCAAATGGCATCATGGTGATTAGGCATCAGGGGCAGACCCACCACCAAATCCATAGTAATGTAATCCCACTTCCACAAAGGAATATCCAACAGTTGCATCTCTCCTCCTGGTCGCTGGTGTTCCGCCTTTATCAATTGGCATGCCATACACTTCGCAACGTATTCAGCCACCTCACGTCTCAGGTTAGGCCACCAATATGTTTTCTTTAAGTCTTGATACATCTTGGTGATCCCAGGAAGGATGCTAGTACGGGACCTATGGGCTTCATTCAAGATGTCCTCCTTCAGTGCTGGGTCATCCGGCACCCAGGTCCTACCACACTTCAGTACTCGACCATTAGGGGTAAGTCGGTGTTCGGTTCCATTCCCCCACTACTGCCTTCAGTGCCAGTTGTATATCAGCGTCTCTCGACTGTGCCTCCTGAATTCGTCCTAGAAGGCTAGGCTCCGCACACAAGGCTGCCATTTACATTGAGATAGAGTCTACCACTTCTAATTCCAAACTGTGCCACTCCCGTGCCAACATCGATGATATCCTAGCTTCCCCTTTCCGACTGAGGGCATCGGCCACACGGTTGGCCTTACCCGGGTGGTACTGGATATCTATATCATAATCCTGGATCAGGTCCATCCAACGCCGCTGGTGCATATTAAGCTCTTTTTGCGTGAAGAGATAGCGCAGACTCTTATGATCGGTGTATAAATTTTTTGGGAAAAAAATCTTTTATATATCTATACAAACAAAAAATCTTCATATGCTCAGTCCTTGGGTGCTCAGTCCATACTCAACTTTTTGTATCACCATCCGTTTTCGAAATTGATCGCACCATTGGAAAGCTTATACATTGAATTGCATATGTTCAAGTTTTGGTGATAT
>JAOYMZ010023070.1:0-16653 GCA_025802335.1 Pinguicula primuliflora | reverse complement strand
TGTCAGGGTAATGGGATTCAACCACGATACCTTGATCGCAGGTCAGTTCAGTCGTCTTATGTTTCCTTTTCTTCCTCCAAGAGTGATCACCATTAGAAAACCATGTTTTACATTTGTATTTGTTTTGTGACAAACAGAGAATTCAAGGATGATGACTGAGTGTATGTGTGAAGCACAGGCTGCAAAACGGGATGAATCCATTACTGCTGCTTTGGTGTTAAAAGTTGATGCAAAAGTCAGACTGACAAGAGCATGAATTTTTTGGGAACTTTATTTTATGTGTACTTTCATGACTTGGAAATCGAAGCGATTAATCTGATGAATTCTTGGTAATATTCTACTTACGGTACATATGAACATAACTATGGTTTAGGATGTCCAAATTACTAAATGTCATTTGAAATAAACCTATATCATAAAGTTTATTATATGCAAAGTGGGTGGTCATTATTTATTTCGAAAGTGAGTGACACCATCCATTTTCAAAATTGATCGCATAATTGAAAAACTTCTACATTAGAGATGAAAAGCCCTATATTCCAACACGATTACGATGACTTTATCACCGAAAATTTATGAGTTCATTTCCCATAGGTTAAATAGTCCTTGATATGAATTTAGAAATTCCCTAAAAGTGATGATGTCGCAATATGAGGCTTCTCATCTTATGTATAAGTTTTTTAATTATGCGACCAATTTCGAAAACTGATGGTATCACGCAAAAATTATGCAACCGAAAAAAATACTAATCACCTATGGACTATATAACCTCTCTCTATATAGATATATCCCTGCAACACAAGAATGTTATCAGATAATTCATAGTTGGAGTTCCATTGAAATAGAAGTTATCCTCCCACAACTTGAACTACATTCAGTGTTGTACGTACATAATAACCTACAGAGATGTTTTTTCAGTAACAGAAACATTGAACACATCCCTTAACCAACGGGAAAGATTGATCAAGAATAGTGTATAAACAAAATAGCAAGTGATGGTCCAAGTAACCAGACCCTGCAGTCAAGAAAAAACAAAACGCGGTAAGTTTCAGCAGCAAAGTTAAAAGAGTGGTTATTATGTCTGTAGTCTTTACTCATCTATAGGCTTAAACTTCTACTATGATGAAATTATACTTCCAATTGCCCCATCAAAATAATGTACAAAATTTGGAAACCAGAGATTGCAGAATGTACATGCCTGGCCGAATACTTCAATGTTCGCCTGAGGATAGTACCACAGATGGTAAAACCTGAAAACACAGTATGAAATTTATAGCATCTGCGTACTTAAATTAAACCAGCATGATAAAAAAAACAGAATGGAACTCGTGGTTTACTGCATTATAGGAGCTTCTGCAAGCGGGCAAACTATGCCGACGAGGCAGGCAAGTGCAAATCCTAGTCTGGTTCTATCTAGCAATAGCCATGCTACTTCTGCAGTGGCGAATAGTATATAAGCTTCCACGTTATTTGGAACTCCAGCTTTGTACAATTCAGCACTTAATTCAATGAATACAACCAGTGCTCTGCATATCAAACATCTAATTGTGACTGGAAACAGTTAAGGTGTATAAGTTTCTGCCTGATGCAAGAGATTTCATCTGATGTTTGTTCAAGCTTCATATTTGGAAACTCAAAAATTTTCTAATCACCAACAAGCACCCTTATGTCCCGAATTTAAATGTTGTTGATCCTGATCGTCGGATCAACAATGGATGCTCAGGATTAGAATTCAGGAAGGTCTGTTATATACTATCCGATAGCAGAAAATTTCTGTTTGGAAACTTACATTAGTGAAGCAGCTGCTTTATCTGGGCTGCCTTCTGGGGGAGCCTGAGGATATAACTTGTCATCAAGACCAATTTGCAACAACCCCACTGTGGAATAAAACAACCCGAGTAACGGAGGGACCTGGATCACAGAGATGGATAAATGTAATTACACACACACATATATATATATATACACCAGAAACTAGCTACATACAATCGTGTATTGTATTGTAATTGCTCGGAAGAACTTAGCAAGAATATCGATTCACTTACCCATATATTAGTGTGTAGAGGCCCAATATCAATAGACCCGTTTTGGTATACCACAAGATCTACTCTAGAATGCAATCCATCAAGTAGAGGACCAAGCACGAAACCTGTGCTGAAGAGTGAAAATGAGAGGGCAGGCCAAGTCTTTCTCAGACTGCAAACTGTTCTTCCAGCAATACTCTTGGACTTGAACCCTAGAAGAAGAGAAGATTTACAGAGTGTAGAGTTGCCCAAACCAACGGTAACTAGGCTCTTCATCTGCGGTATGGCTATAACTTCCTTCACTATTCTCGCTGATACTAAAAAGTAGCAACAAACGATGACCACATATAAATATTATGCATACATCCACAGCCACAGGTCACGATATTTCGTTCACAGGCCCAAGTGTCTTTCCAAACCAACCACAGAGCCAGTCGGTCAACGGGTCATTAAGAACTGCAATGAACGTTACTACTACTTCCGTCATAAGGTTTTTAAGTACGAGAGAAAACGTAATTTAATTGGCAGCATATTATTCAATGGATTTCATGTTCCCAAATGATACATTGTGGAGGGTCAGCCAACAAACAGTTCTGGGACCAAAAAGAAACTGAACGATGGCTCTTGTTTGTGAGCAGTTCTTTTCAGGTGCAGGATGATACCGTGCCGAATAAATTTTAGGATGCCGAACGTCTACATCCGACGGCCAGGATGATCTTACTTAAAAATATCACGCGCCGGGTCGCGGGTTTTGACCGAGCACGTGATATTTTTAAGTGAGATCATCCTGACCGTCGGATGTACAGGAAGACGTTCGGCACCTTAAGATTTATTCGGCACTGTATCATCCTGCACTTGAAAATTATCATGTTCGTGAGATATCTTAATCCACGAAATTTTACATTAAAAACCCAACCGGAGATATTCTATGCATTTACTTGTATTTACATAATTACCAAAAAAGTGTATTTACTTGTATGCTATGCCTCTTCTTGCAATTGGATCCCACACATAATTCGGACTTCGGATTTTGAAAATTGTGAACCCGAATAAGTTAGTAGGAATAGTGCGCTACTGGATATCGAAGGTTTACAATTCGTGTGGTACATTTTTTCCAATACAAGTCTAACTATGTAAATCATGTTAGACTTCAAATTCCACATGAATAATGCCCTAATCCGGGCTAATAAAACCCCTCCATTGACCCCTAAACCATGGTTTAATAATCGGGGCACATTGGAATTAAATCCGGACCTTAAACCTTACTAGACCTTAATCTGATGTTATGATGTCAGGTTTTGTGTGTGCATGTGCCAATGTGTCTGCAATATTGAGGGGAATAGTGTAATACACTAATACTCTCGTTCAAATCATAAGTTTAAACAAATATAAATGCAACAGCATAAATTGAAATGCAACAAAAGAAATCAAAATGCAATAGCATGATCTTCAATTTAAGTAATGCAACAGCAGATGCTGAAATGCAACACCACAAATCTAAATGCAACAGCAGCAAAACAAGAATCCTTACCAAATTGCTGATGAAGGTATCATTGTAAAAACGTTCCGTACTTGCCCGAGTGATTATTGAGCAAGGAAGAGTACATTACGGCACAAAGTAGAATTATGCTCTGCTCTGTCGTGCCATATATAGATAGAGAGAAAAGAAGAGTGCACAAGTAACTGGTGATTATTTCGCTATGAATTGATTCAGGTATGCAACGAAGCTCGCAAGAGCTAAGCATTTGATCGAGGAACACATGAGTCGATGTTTGAATCTTATAACTCATCTCGTGGAGCCTCCTCATCGTTGACTGGCTTCAAATAAGATGAATACGCCCTTATTATGGATTCATATACCTCAATTCCTCGCAGATATTCATCCCTATTCAAGAACTCATTGTGATCATGAAGCAGAATTGGAGTGTTCGCCATTGGTGAAAATCCAATGGCTGGCAATCCTCGTTTTCTGAAATATCGAGCATCTGTAGAAGCAGGAAAAATCTCAGGTATCCCAATACTCCCACCCGCATTTTTAACCGCTTCTTCTAACAGTGACCACCAAGGATTAGAACTGTCAAATGCAGTAATAATACTCTTCCCATGCTCGTCCTGCACAGATACTTTCTGCTTGAACTCGAACGTCATGTTTCTTGAAGCAGGAGCCCATTCCTCCGCAATTCGTCTATCCAAAGATGCCGCGTCCGCTGTTGGTGGGACACGGATATCAAAACCAGCTTCAGCTTCCGATGGCTGTAAATTCATCACGAAACCAGTCGGGGAAGGCGTGCCGGATTTCAAGAAAACCATGTTAACCGAAATAACCTCCCCTTCAGATTTCATGCCACTCTTGACCAAATCAAACTGAGAAGACCTAAATTTACCAACAATCTCGATGCTCTTGAGCAAATTTTCCATGGCCGTATTGTCATAAAGTTTAGCCCCATGGCCCGGGGAGCCTCTAGCCTTAATCACCATCCACCAGGGAGATCTCTCACCATAAAACATCCGGTAATCTTTACCCGGAGAGGCCAATCCTTCATCCAACACTATCGCGACCTTCAAATTGTTGAAAATCTCCGAATCGACGAACTTACCAGCGCCGTCCTCCCCGCCGATTTCCTCATCGGGAACGAACGATAGATAGACAGTGCGAAGTGGGCGAAAACCGGATTCCTTGAGCTTGCGAATCGCTTCAAGATACTGAAGGCCCACGCACTTCATGTCCTGTGAGCCGCGTGCGTAGATGTTGCCTGAATTTTTGTCGATGTGGGCGTCCAACGGTGGGTATTCCCATTTTTTATGCTCGGAGGGTACGACGTCGGTATGGGAATTAAGGAGGATTGACGGCAGAGACGGGTCTGTGCCGGCCCATTTGACTAAAACCAACTTCTTGCCCTCGACGAATTCCAAGATCTGGGTATCTAAGGACAGGGATTTGGCTTGGGCGGCGATGAAAGCGGCGGCTTCCTCGTAGTTGGGGTTGGGTTGGGTGGTATCGATTCTGAGGTATTCACGGAATCTATAAATGATTGAATCGGAGTCTTTACCATTCTCGGCGGACAAAGTCGGTATCAGTAGCAAGAAGACAACGGCTATGATCGGAAGCGACGGCGGGTAAAGATGGCGGCTGCCGGAGAAATGTACTCCGCTCATTTTGTTGATTTCGGATCTATGTATGATCTATCCAGAAATTTTGCCAATGTGAACTTACGAACTCTATGATTTTATGGGCCGGTACCAGTCCAGTAATATAATAAAGCGTGCTTACGAACGGTTTACACAATTCAGCACCACACGAAAACATCGATACAAATAACATAAGCGAGATTGGTACTGGTATATAGTTGAACTTATATTGGATTGTCTAACCAAATTTTTAGCGTTCGATCAGTAGGTTATTTTTTGTAGATGCTGGTATGATATCTAATGGGACAGAAGACTTCTACCTGACATCCAAGCACGGTCACCTAAACAACTTATTGGACCAGCTTGCTTCTTTAACATACCCCAATATAGAGAGTTTTGTTGCTTGGGATAAATCAATTAAATTGTACAGTGAAATGAAGAGAGAAATTTGCAGATAAATTGCCAGAAAAGCACAATCAAGAGTCGCCTCTATGTACAAGTGCATCGTATTTTGTTCAATAATACAAAAAAGGAACAAGATAGACCAACCCAAAAAACTCCAGCTACCCTTTGCCCCTGCTCTTCTTGATCATCATTCTGATCTCATCACTTCAGTCATTAATCATTCTAATCAGTTCCTTCACCTCACCGACCAGTACTGACTGTAAATCTCACCCATATATCACTCCCCGTCTCATCACTTGTTCTCTTCTTGTCATCACTGTCTTGTTCATCCGCAGGCATTTCATATCTGCAAACGGGGCAAGTACCGTGAATCTTCAGCCATTTCTCTATACACTCACCGTGAAATGTGTGCTTGCACGGCATTTCTTTAGCCTTGTCGCCGACTTCCCACTCATCCAGGCAAATAACACAGCGCTCATCATCGTTTTTATCGCCTAAAATCTCTAAGCTAGCCATCTCATCGATGGAGGCTTTAGAGGCAGGCGGCTGACCAGATTTAGCCGAAAATAATTCATTAAGTAGAGAATCGAAGCCTGGAGACGAGTCGCTTCTCTCGATGACAACCATGGTCTGCGTAAAAGGATCGATGAGGATGGTTTGGTCATGTCCGTGTGGGCTCATTAGATCTAAGCCTGCCAACAATGGAATGATGAAAGAAACGCCTCCGGTTGTTGAATTTCTTAGGTTTTCGGCGGAGTCTGGTAGCTCTGTCGCCATTACTGTTTGTGATTTGAACAAGGAATGGAGAGGAGAGGTTTCTGTGGGTCGATTAAGCTGTGGACTGTAGCGCGTGTTAAGTAGGTTGTGAATTAGAACCAAGTGGAAGATCGTAGAATGTTCTAGAGATTCTCGAAGTGCAGATAGACGTGTCGAGCTTATCCAAACAAAGTGTTACCCGACCCGACGTTTGCATCCAAAATTGACCGTAAAATCCAATCAACACAAACGGAAGGCATCAAGATCGGAAAGGTTTGCGGAAATCAGAATGGGTTATGTACAATCTTCTAATGCTCAGTACCAAATTACACTTCCAGTCATTCAGTGAGGCGAATCCTCCCGATTTCCGGCGCAGTAAAGGTTAAGGTCAGCATGCGATCTGGGGTATTGGCAATTTATCTGATTGATGAATTGCGTCACCGAATCCTGGCTCCTTGTTTGACCTGGCATTGTGCTTTCATCCCACAAGCTTTCACATCGAGCACAAGTCTTGGCAATCAGTTCTGGTATTGATTCATTGAAATCACAGACTTTCGAGATCTTAAGAAAGGGTCTTAAGCATCGGAGTTTCCACTCCCTCCACCTGCAACCGGGTAACTATTCCCTTTCTTCCTGATTTTCTCAATGAACGGCGAATCAAAACCGACTCTAGACTCCTACTAGTAGAACAACTTTATTTAGATTTGGTGATGAAACCAGCGATGATTGAAGTAATAGCTAGTGCACAAGTGCTGAAATTGTAACAGGAGAATGAAAAGGAAGTTAAATAAGATTGTTATGTTTTGCAGGGCATCAAGAGAAATGTAAAACATAATAATCTTGATCCAAGTGTTTAGCCAAATGAATTGCATATCCATTGTTGTTATAGCTGGGCTGGGCGTGTACTAACTTAGGCTCACAACAGTTCAACGGGATGTCAACAAAACCAAGGCTTTCAGTGTTCTGTTCAGATAAACATCTGTATGCCATGTTGGTAGATGATCAGAACAACAAGTATTTGTTCTGTGGATGCACTCTGCAGAAATCGATGAAACAAGATCCATTTCCCACTACTAGTGTCAGCAGTTGATATGATTTGATTGTAACTTAAGAGTAGGTGGTCAGTATCAAGATTATATGTCAAGACGGGATCTGTACATAACATTCGGGATTATAACATTTTTCGAGTAACCATATTGCATAAAGCTTGTGATATCTGATGACGGTTATTAGCATGCAGGAATCAAGAATTGAGGATGGATAGAGTCAGTTTAGAGGGGTTTGTTTTTGAATTACCCAAAAACTTGAGAAATTTCTGATATTTGCAGAAACCGACCAACCGTCACAACGGTTGACGAGGGCTTTGAATTTCTCATTACAAACCGCTTTCAAAAACCAACTCCACTTATCAATACATCCCACTCGAGCGTCTCCACAACTTCCATCATTTTTATCCTCAGACGAAGAAAGAAAGAAAGAAAACAATGGACAACAGATCAGCGGAAGGCGTCGGCATCAAGATATACACCTCATCCCCCCAACTCGATCCACCATCGCTCTACCCGTCCACCGCTCCTGATGCTGCTCCGGACTCCTCCGCCGCCGCCGCGGCCGGCGGCCGTAAAAGGCGAGCAATGGCAAACGGCGTTCAGAAAACTCTTTCCAAGACCTCCATGCTGGCCAACTTCCTCCCCACGGGAACACTCCTCACCTTCGAAATGGTCCTCCCATCCATCTACGCCAACGGCTCCTGCACTCACGTGACCACCAACATGATCTACTCCCTGCTGCTCCTCTGCACCCTCTCCTGCTTCTTCTTCCATTTTACAGACTCCTTCCGCGGCGCAGATGGGAAACTGTACTACGGATTTGTGACCCCCAAGGGTCTGGCGGTTTTCAAGCCGGGACTAGGTGTGGAGGTTCCGAAAGGAGACAAGTATAAGGTTGGTCTGAGTGATTTCGTGCACGCGATGATGTCCGCACTCGTATTCGTGGCCATCGCCCTGTCGGATCATCGTGTCACGGGATGTGTGTTCCCAGGGCACAAGGAGGATCTGGATGAAGTGATGCAGAGTTTCCCTTTGATGGTGGGGATTATTTGCAGTGGCCTCTTTCTTGTGTTTCCTACTACAAGATATGGAATTGGATGTGCTGCGGCCTGAGTAGTGTGTGGACAATATAGTAGGATAGGATATAATGTTTTAGTTCAAAGTGTTTTTATTCGTCTCACATTTTCAAGTAAAATGGTGTGTTTGAAATGTTTAGGGTACCAACGGCCAATTTGGACAGTCCTACTCTTATGTATCTCCAAATCTACTTTGTTTTAACCTCAAAATAATGGTTAGAGTTGTCATATGGGTCACCTTTCGGGTATTGGCTCATGAAAATTCATCAAATCTAGCCGAGAAATGTGGAGTTACTCATCACAGCGCTCACCATGTCTTTTCTCTTGAATCTATTGTCACAAACCAACGTTGCACACACACCAATATTGGTATGTGTGTTGTAGTACAAGAGGTGCATTTGAATGTAATTTTGAAATGTACTATATCAATTTTGGCCTTGGTGATGTGCAACAACAAAACCATCCTTGCAGCCTTCATTGATCCCATGCCAGTGGTAGATGTGTTTTAACTTTTAAGCATGATTTGTGCACGCTCACCCATGTGACAAGCTATCATTGGATGGAAGGAGTTGCGCTATATGGCAAGACCACGCACCACAACACACGGGCACATGAGGGTGGATCCCACATTGATATATGTGGGACCCAACACACAATCGTGCATTGTTTCTTTCGTACCGTATAGCACTTTTGGATGGGAAGTATATGACATGGTGACAAGTGAAAGATTGTGAGAAACATTTTCATTCTTCTACCAAAACAAACTACGCTACAGCTGAAATTGGTGAAGGGTCACAATTAGTATTTAAGCAGGCGTACCCAACCCACCCTCTCGTGCTGATGACCTTTTCTTACTTTTACTTTAGTCAAAGACATTTTGCATACGTTTTCTGAAATTGTCATATATGGTTATATGACATAAAGCTTAAAGCAGCAGCTAAAATGCTCACTCAGGCATCCTAAATATTGAAAGAACCCACAAAACTCTATAAATTGTCCCCCTATAACACAATAGAACAAAACCAACGACATGTATTTGATAGAGTCCACCCATAACACAAAATCAACACCAAATGAAAAAATTAATTAAACCCATAAAAGTAGAAACTAAGAACATGAGCTACGCAACCCAATGGGTGCGGGGGGAGGCGATGAAATCGTGCCCCAATCTAACTCTTAACTAGAAGAAGCACTCTTCCTTGAGGCATATACACGGTAAGCAGCCACACCCACCCCTGTCACTACTGCTCCAACTGTGAGAGATGGAAAGAACGAAATATTAAAAGTAAAACATATGCTACGATCTGCAAGCAATATAGCAGTTATGATATAGGTAATCGCTTTGAATAAGCAAAGCAACAATGAATCTTATTAAGAGAGAGGGGGAGAGAGAGAGGACAAAAGCCTGTAAATAAGCATACCTGACAGAAACACGAGGGTGCGATTAATGAGTCGGTGATAGTGTTTGCGACTTTTCGCAGCTGAGGTTTCAGGAATGCTTAAATGAGGGTGTTCTGCTGCCCTTACAATTCTATGAAATATGTTACTGAAATCTCCAAGCCTTGTGCTCAGAGGTATCGGTGCCTCAATCCCCATATCTTGGCTTACCTGTTAAATTTGTAGCAAGATGAGCTCTGGAAAGGATCAACTTTGCTACAATGCAAATAAGAGAAACAATGTTCTTGTTCAAGGAAGTGCATTAAAATTCCAATTTATGTTACTGAATTGCAGTAACAGCTATTAGGCGGGAGAACCATAAAGATGATTTACTGACAAATTTTTTTCAGGTGCCGAATTTAACGTACGGTGCCGAATTTAACGTACAGTGCCGAAATCTAATCTCAGCCGTAGGATCTATGTCTGGACGGCCAAGATCATTTCACTTCGTTCAGACACAAATCCTACGGTTGAGATTAGATTTTGGCACCGTACCAATTTTTCGGCACCGTAAGTTCGGTACCTGAAAAAAACTCATTTACTGACAAGCATATTGCAATCCAAGGACACTGATTAGCAGAGTGAAGGTGCATGCAAGGTGGCAATCTAGGATGATGATATCCACAAAAAATGATACCATTTTACAGGAGTTTTACCCTTGTTGAGTCTTGAATCTCTGTCAAAAATGTGTCGAGGTCATCTTTAGCTGCAACAATTAGACAAGGAACCTCATAACCTGTAGCTTCCCCATGACTTGCTACATCCACAAGCATTTCAGTAGCATTCTGCCATGAAGGTTCACAAGAACTGGAATGGCAGCAAAACAAGATTGAGATTATGTAGAATAACATAGTGTTTCCATATATATATTAAAAAATATATATATATATATTGTCTTCTTAACAAATCAATTACCTGTCATGAACAAATATTGCAATATCACATGCTGCTAGTGCATCCTTGTTCGATAATAACTCTTGAACTCCCTCCTCAGGAATTTCTCTCAACACAAGAGTCTTCTTAATCCCCTGTTAAGATAGATAGGACACAAAATTTTCTCACAAATTCATATATTTTCAAAGAGGAATTGAAAATGGACCACAAGCCGAACTCCTCCATTCTTCCTACGATTACAAAAGTGTGCCTATCAAAATATTGAGATGCATATTCTACAAGCACACAATTGAGAATCCTCCCTTAAAGAAATCATAGAATAGAACTTACTCCAGGTTGATCAACCGCATTAACAACGTATGTATCAGCTGCTGTGTGAACATATTCAGGGTAAAGCCTATAGAATGAATGAACAATGTACCATAAGAATACCGCAATACATAAGAACCAAAACAAGTAACACTTTACAGATATTCATCGCTGCACAGCACACCTTCCAATAAAAGAATTTAGTATGGCAGATTTGCCGGACTCTCTTGGCCCGAAAACAAAACACTGATACACAGTTCTGTCGGTTTGTTGCTTCTTACGATCTACACGTCTTCTCCGGGTTATACGTACAGCAGTTGCTGGATCTCCACCATAACCTATATATACCAGGGATTCTACACTACGAATTGGATCCAGAAGTGTCATAAGGGCCCACTGAAGGAAATATTTACAAAAGTAAGTTCCTTTTGCACACAGAATATTTAATCAGCAGAAATCATCTAGGTTGTAGGTAAGGAACAGAGGATCGGAATGGAAAAGATAAGAATATTATTTAAGAAACCCTGGATATTACAATTCAATGAATGATTATGGAAATAGTGTGAGGGTTAATACGACCCAAAATTTTAAGTCAGCGGCTATTCAAGAACCAGCTTAGCGATAGAAGAATAAAGTGCATACCAGCGATAAAAATGCATCAAGTGATAGCCCACCAAAAGCAGTCCTTTCCGCTGCTTCTACATAAGGAGCTTCATTCCATGGACTAAATTCAAAAAACTTAATCATTAAGAAATCAAATATTACGGGTTTGACAATCAATTCCAACATTTCACAGCACATAAATATCTTGATGGAACTTCTATATTAAACCCAATAGAATATCGATCAAGCGTTCTATAATGCGCAACTTAGCACCGTTTATTATAAAGAGCAGTTTTTGATTTCAATACAATAACAAATGAAGACAAAGAAAAACATATTACTTTTCGGGAGCAGTGGAAAACAAGTCTTCGAGCTCAGCAGGTCGAAGAGCACCATCCTACAGAGTATCAAAATCAGAAATCAGCATATAAAGACTTATGGGAATAAACAACAAGAAACAGATCAGCTAGCATATGTATCTAAGAAGATCAAATGAGCAAACATTCCGTATCCGTACACCGTCAACATCAAAAGTGAAGAAAATCTTTTTGAGGAAATCCACAGCTTCATTGGTTAGCTCTGCACTCTGCAAAAATGAGGATAATCAGAAAAAAATGTGTAGAAAATCTGCATGTAACTTCATGAATAGCCAGTTCATGCATAGTTTTGTCCAGTAAGAAAGTGGAGCTAGGCATGATGCTGCAGTATTTGATGAAAATCTCTGTTCGAGAGTTCGACAGTTTTGGCCGCCTAGGCGCCGTCTAGGAGGCCAAAAATGTCAAGCCGCCCCGAATTCACCCTGGGCGGTCTGGCTGGACGCCCAGGGACAATATGACTAAAATATAGTATATGTAAATAAAATAAAATAAATTTTCTGACGGCCGTACGCCGCCTAGGAGGCCCCATAGACCGCCTAGCGTACAGGAAACGCCCTAACGTTTTCTCAAACCTTGATGAAAATGCATCTAATAAGTACCGGTGCCGCGTAGTTCCAAAAAATTAAATCAATAAATGCGAACCAATAGGAGACTAAGATAGATCGGGATAATAATGTACAAAAGCACGAAGTAAAGCCACAGAATGGTACGAACATGCTGCTACAAATAATCTCGAAACCTTAAGAGACTTTTTATTAGTCTAAGAGACACATACTTGGTCAGGATATTTCTTTATTGGAGGTGGCAATTGATCATCACGAAGCCTAATTTCATTGTTATACCCAAATTTCCTAAGTACAGTCCATGTTGTCTCCAGACGGCCCTTCTCAATAAAAAGTGCATGAAGGAACAGAAAGCCAGTCAATGTAAGACCACGTTCATCAACACCCTCTGGCAATTTCTCTTGCACAACCATTCTAACACCCTCTATTTCAGATGGTTGAAGCGGGGCATTGAAACACTTGACCTGCATTATTTAATTATGTTAAAAAAATCTTATCATCAAGAGAAGAGAACCAAAGCGCAGTCAATATTTTCATTACCTTATACTTATATGGTTAACTACATGCAGATAGCGGTAAATTTTACATGTAAAAACGAATTTTTTACCTGAAAGTCGTTTAACTCTGCATCACTGAGAGCACCATCTCTGTCATGATCACACAGGATAAAGATTCTTTTCAGAGCCCTCACACACCTTGGTTTTAGAACTTGTTGCTCCTGATCGAACAATGGAGCAGTGGGATGAAGCACAGCTTTCTGTGCATAGTAGAAAACCTCAGGAATCTGCAGACGAGATGAATGTCAATCCAAATACTCGCTCTCAATTACACCGATCGAATGATGTGATTTTCCAATGTAAAGCAGATCTATACAATAACTAGACTTTAGTTAGGCTAGACTTTATCAAATTTAAGGAGACAATTAATTGATGTATTTCAACATAGCAACCAATCCGCATAAGACTAGGAAAATGGATATATAAAAAAATACTTCCACTAATGGAACCATATTGACTATAAAGTGGGAAAGAATTTCTGCAGATGAACGTTGCATGCATTTTACAATCCTGAAGATGAAATACATAAATACAATAATAAATTACACTTCTATGGAATATTCAATATTCAGGAAGTACTTTTTTATACTGACCTGAATGTGATTTAATGCGGAACATTCAATACAAGTCTCAATCTCCCGGAACTGTTGCATTATTGGAGACATGACCTGTTCCAGTCTAACAGGATTTTGATCGCCTCTCTTATCTAGCATGCAACCTACCACAATAACAGGGACCCGAACCTGTAATATATTTACAACACAAATTAATCAGAGAACAAAAGACAAAAACTTTGATGATATTAATTACGGGTTTGAGCAATTATATACATAATCAAACAAGAACTCCAAACTAGAATAGCAGATTATACGAGTAGACACTAGAAATTACTATACAATGAATATTCCCAAAAAAACAGTACCTCCAGTCTTCGGAGTTCAGGAAGCCAATAAGTACTCAATCTATCGAGTGTTTCAAGTCTATCACAAGCATAGGTGAGGACAACAGCATCAGCTCTAGTCAGTTCTTCAAATAGCCTTCCTCTGCTCTCAGGACTGCATTTAAAATTGATTGCCATTTTATCCAACTTTGGTGTACGTAAGTTAAAATAGAATGAAGATAGTAAAATGATGCGAGTCACTACCATCAGAATCACATCAATCAATTAGAAATAGCATAAGCAACTGTTCCAATACCTCGATGAAGTATCGATAATTGTAACAGGAACACGATCTTGGTACATGTCCTCTGGTAACCTCGTAGGTGGGAGCACCGGAGGAACATTGCTTGGAAAGTTTTCGGCAGCAGCTGTAACTATCAAACTCGACTTCCCCGTCTTGGTATCACCGGCAACCACAATTCTGACAGCTGCAATAGATGCAGTGACACCCACCGCCATTCACGATTGTAGCTGTAGTAATACACGGTCTTAACATTGCAGACACGAAAAAAATCGTGCTCGGAAAAATACTACGATTAAAGAATCACGACAGTAAGTAAATAAACAAGATTACCTTTGAAATCGGAGCACGCTAAGGTAGAGAAGAGCAATTGGGAGGATTTCTTTCGAGAAAAGTTATTTACTGAAAATCTTGTTGTGAGGGTTTAACCTGAGCTCAGGACATTGCCAATGCATTTTGATTTTGGATTTGACGGCTGGTCGAGGCCGAGCGCAATGTAACCAATGGACTGAATTTGGGCTACGAATTCGAAGGCCATTTACAGGATTTGATCCAAAATCTTTTTAATAAAGGAAAAATAAAGTAAAGAACAAAGTAATTAGCCCGAAACACAAGCTATACACTACTTTCATTCCCATAACTCTATAAATGTGGTGGGATAATTTGAATATTTTATAATTTTATAAATGGTTATTTCTTATAAATAATTAATAATAAATATAAAATAAATGTAATATATTTTAATTTAATTTATACAGTTTATAAAATTAAAATTTATGGTTTGGGGTTTATAAAATTTAGCCCTTAAGATTTATAAGATAAAATTTTAGATTTTTATCGCAGCGAAGCCGCCGTAATATGAAATTTTAAATTTGAGTTTTTTTAGAATTCAAAACATTTAGCCCTTAGGGTTTACAGGATAAGGTTTTAGCCTGCCGTAATAATAAGTTTAGATTTTTGGATTTTTTTGAATTTATAAAATTTAGCCCTTAGGGTTTATAGGATAGGGTTTTAGGGTTTAGAGTTTTTATGGCAGCGAAATCGCCGTAATATTAAGTTTTTAGGGTTAATAAATATGTTTTATATTTATGTTTTAGGGTTTTATATGGGTTATATATTATTTATGTACAATAATGACAAAGATGTTATGTATGTGAATGGTAGTGCATAGGGATGCGCACGGGAGGGGAATGGGGACGAATCTGGCTGGCAACAAAAATTCAAATTTTTGTGGAAAATATCCTCCATGTCAGCAGGGGTGTGCGGAGGGAGGTGGTGTATAGCGATTCTCTGTTTAACCAGTGAACATTGGTCAGGTGCCGCTTAAACCGATGAGAGAGGGTAGTAATCAAAAAATTTTTGATGACAAAAATCTAATCATCTAAAAAATATTGTTTTTATTATTATTTTAGTATTCTATAATACAAAAAATCCAGCTCAAATTGAAAACATTTGCATACCATGACTTCTCTCTCTTACAGATGAAAAAGCTTTAGTCCGTGGGCTTTCGGAAGAGCAAGGAGAACGCTTGATAGACTTTGCAAAGCAGAGTCAGAACACCATGTTCCATAAAGCTTATAGATGGGAACCAGATTTGGACTAAAATGCCAACGAGTTTGGATACGAATTCCTGGCATTCCCTTCGTCTGTTCGAATGAAAGGAGTCTGAACTCGATCGACTCCAAATTGGGCAAAGTGGAGAAAATAGACGAAGACACTCTGGGCCACAACAACCTGTTATGGTGTCGAATGCTTATGAATACGGCTTCCCGGAGGAAGCTCTATGGTATCAAATCAATAACAGTTGATTCCAGATTATATGAGATCGAAATTGTAGGAGAAGATGCTACTCTCCTCCAATTCCAGACTCTGTTATCTAACAACTGGTCCTTGCAGTGGCCGGAAAAAATGGCAATCTGGCCCTGTCTCCGACCACATTGACGGCAAATTTTTACTTAAGCCACAGGAACTCGCGTATTTTTTGAATTTGTCACAGTCCGGGCTTGGCAACACCGGGCGTCATTAATGCCCCTAATGACGCGTTTTAACGTTGCCCGGGCTTGGTAAGGCCGGGCGTTTTTTTGGCGCCAATTCGCAAAAATCCCGACCTTGCGAAGGCCGGGATAATAACGCCCCTTTTTTTGGCAGAAAAAACAAGCCCCTTTGGAGATGCGGAATATTTTACGAATTGTTATGAGTTACGGAATATTTTACGAATTATTTTTCCGAATTGTTAGAGTTTACGGAAGATTTTACGAATTATTATTCCGAATTGTTATGAGTTACGGAATAT